>JAJOOH010037364.1:0-17001 GCA_029582605.1 Solanum gracilifrons | reverse complement strand
AAATAGTCAAATATATTTTAGTCAAGTCGCAGGTCAACCGCATGTTAGCGGATACTTCGAATGCTTAAACCCTTCTCGAAGTGTAAATTGAACCCCGAACCCTCTTTGGTATTTTCAAATGATTTTTTCTGTTTAAATCTTTGAAAATTATAAGTTTTCTTAATTTCTTTAAAAAATTAAGTGGCGACTTTTTCTAAGTATTTCTCAAAGTGTTTTATACTTAGAACATTTCAAAAGATGATTTTTCTAGAAACAGTCAAATTACGGCACGACAATAATTAAAATTTATCATTAATTAATTGCCGTTAAACATTAATGAATGCCTTTCCAGTCAGCAACGTAACTGTATTATGGGGAAAATTGTCGTTAATTTATAATATTGCATTAATTGATTGTGAGTTGACGTTGATTTTCAAAGAAAAAATAATACTAATTTCTTTGAGTTTGGCTGATGTCTTGTTACTACCTCCGTTCACTTTTAATTATCGTCATAGCTTTTTTTTTTTAGAGTCAAATGATAAAAAAAAATTGCTAATGTTTTACGATATATTTTTTCATCATATTGATATGCAAAAAATTGCGATTTATAGTACTTTTCGTTTAGTTTTTAAATATTTAAATTGTTAAAATATCGAATCAATATAATCTAATTTAACTTTAAAAATTAGTCAAATTGACTTTCAAAAAGCACATGACAAATAAAAATGGACAAAGGGAGCAGTAATGTTCCTAAATACCTTGGAAAAATTAATTAGCCATTATCTTTCCTTTTCTTTCTTGCTTGTAAGAAACTTTTATTTTGTTTTTCTTTGTCTGTTAATTAGATCGATAATGGTAGTCAGATGCAATTACAAGTTAGCAAATATATATATATATATATATATATAATATTGCAGAATCAGCTCTTAAGGGTTATATTAGGGGTATGTTATTTACATTATATTATATAAAAAATGATTTTTAACGGTAATTAATTAATGTAAATAGTTTAATTGTCGTTAAATATATATTTTTTGAAAGGCAATTAACATTCTTTATAAATGTCCCTAAAACATATAGCGACATTGGATTCAATGACAATTAACTGATACCGACAAAGCTTTAGCACTCTTTGTTAATGAACATATTTGTTGTCACTAAAAGTTGGTTTTGTTATAGTGTTATACTCTCTTTGAGGGTGTGACTTTTCTCTAAACCTTAGATGAACGATAAATATTTTATGCACCGAACACTCTGGTCTATTTTAACATTTCCATTTTTTTGCGTGTATCGATAATTTTTAATTATTTGCAAACACTTTTTATAGAATTTCATCAAGCACTAATTAAAAGGTCGAGTCAATTTTATCTATTGTATATATACATATACATTTGATAAGAAATACATAGCTTGAAACGTCAAAAGAAATGAGTGAACCAATTAAGCAAATTAAAGATTTAACAAAATTTTAATACTAATCTTTAAAAATTGAGAATATTATTTTTATATCTTCCTTTTGCAAATACATACATAAAAAAATAAAAAACAATTTCAAAATTATAATGAGAAAGTTATTTATTTGGGCGGTGGACTTTATTTGCCAAGAAAGTTGGCCTTTTGGTCAATGACAGGAGTATCCAGTTGGACAAATAAATGTTTGATATTTAAAAAAAAGTTTGTGCTAGAAAAGGGCTGTCAAATTGCCAACTTATGAGCAAACTGAAACTCTAAGTAACACTTATATTAAAAATTATATTATCCATAATTTAATTTAATATAACTAATTAATAACAAGAAAAAATAATGAACCAAGTAATTACATTCTATAAAAGGTTAAACTAAAGGAGAGGGGGCCATGAGTTTTCTAGCCTTCGAAAAAATACAAATTAACTAGACGCACATATCAAGGTGATTTACTTACGAGCGAAGAACCGAAGGCAAGGCAATATTAGAAAGAAGGTTTATTCATTGCAAATCACAAAAAAGTTTGTGTTATAAAACATGATTTTTCACTCATTTTTTATCGAACTAGCTCACTGAAAAAATGCATAGTCGAAAACAAATTGTTACTAAAACATTGAGGAACTTCCTAATATTTCCGAAACATTTACTGTGTTTTTCTTTTCACAACAATTCACCAAAATAACCTTTTTCAGTGGATTTTTTTTTTTTCTTATAGTGAAAGGATTAAATCCTATCAAATATCGTATAGTATTAAAAGACGTTGCGAACTATATTATAGTTATTATTGTATATAATTTAAGGGAAAATAACCTGATACACCTCTCAATTTTGCCACTTAATTGATATACTCTCATTATAAAAATAACTCATATATATCCTTACTGTTATACAAATAACTCATATATACCATGTCATCTTGAGATATACATAAATTACATGTTGAAAGTTTGACTAAATCATCTAAAATGTGTTGAGTGTCTTTAAAGTTTCCTAAATTGGGGAGATGACGTGTTGTCATTTTCTTCAGGTGGAATTCTCTCAGCATTGGTTCACCTTGTACTCATGAAATTCCTAAATTTAGAGTTTTTCATGATACGTAAATTCAGAATTTAGAGTTCGTGAATAGATAATGAGTGTGATCTCATTACACATATATATTTAAATTTATTTTACATATGTTTAGAACGTTATAGTAATGTTATTTTACAAATAATAAAAAGGCATATTATAGATTCTATTTAATTAGGAGAATAAAAGAGTTTCTTGGTCAAATCTAGTTATTCGTCATCTTGAGTGTCACGGGACCATTCGATAATTCAACGCCCAATAAAAGAAATTTCTAATGATCAAGTATATTAATAAAGATTGTAGTAAAATTATAAGTGTTTCTTCATATTTAACTAGAAATCTCGAATTTGAGCTTTCAATATATAATGATTCGATAATTCAATGCCCAATAAAAGAAATTTCTTATGATCAAGTATATCATTAAAGATTGTGGTGAAGTGATAAATGTTTCTTCATATTTAACTAGAGGTATTTAATTTGAGTATAGAATTATTCGATAGTTCCACGCACAACAAAAGAAATTTCTATTGATCAAGTATACCACCAATAAAGATTGTGGTGAAGTGATAAGTGTTTCTTCATATTTACTAGAGATCTCACGTTGAGTTTTGAATATGAAATTTCTTTTAATATGTTAGGAAGCACTTCAACTCCAGTGTTGCACTTCTCGATAGACCAATTCAAATTTAAGTAGGTTTCAATATAATTATAAAACACGTGTCAAATTTAAAAAACAAAGGTCAAGCACATTTGACGACAGAGCTCCTTTGACAATTTTGCATACATATATATATATATATATATAAAAGCTAATAATTGCAAATCTTGACAGCAATAAATCAAATGACAGAGAAAAAAGAGGCATCATAATCTAATATAGTTTGATTAAATTGATCTACATACGAAAAATCAATAAAAACGAGAATATTAAAACTATAATAGCAATCTTTGCCTAAGCAAACCTTTTCAAACGATTGCATTGTGAATGATATTGTGTTCTTGTATAACAAATCCTAACAAATTTTCTTATTTCTTATAATTTTTTGAAATAAATACCTACTGTAACATAGTTTTTTGAAAATAAATACCTACTATAACTTGTTAATAACTTGCTACATTTGAAAGTTTTGTTCTGAGTTCCAAACTTATGGGCCAGTCTAACATTAAGGATGGGCCCATATAAATTGAACTGATTTTACATCTTCTTTGCTACTGGATTGGATCAACTTGTGGCTTGTGTAGTAGATATAGATCCCACTAATCAATTTTGTTATCGAAAAATAATTATTGTTATGATATTTCAAATAAAATAAAGTTTCGTGATTATATTCTGAAAATTTGAAACTCTAAAATAATAATCTTTTTGAAAAAAATTGTAAAGGCTGAAGTGAATTTTAACTGCTTGTAGTGATACAAAGTGAAACTATTACTATATACTTTATCATATAACATTTCATCTTAATTTTTGTGATATTTGATTCAATATAAAATTTGAATATTTTTTTAAAAAAAAATTATGATCTTAATAAACATATGATAGTTTTTTTATATGGTTATGATACTTTTTTTTTTATATATATATAATATACATTGAAATATTAAAATATATTATTCTTTTTTTAACGACTTAATTGATAACATGGTGGGCGTATGAACAAAATTCACATTGACAAGCGAAAATTATTGGAAAATCATATGTAGTGTATATAACTCATAATGCAGTGATGCTTCTTGTGGAAAATTTTATTAGCTTAATCTAATAAAGCGTAGAATATCACTTCATATTAAGAGTATTTTTTAATTGACTTAGTCCGACAATTGGCACTAAAGCTAATGGTTCAACAATGAAATGGATATGACAGAGTGATGACCTGAAGCGCTATTTACGACCTATATCATGCTAAGTAACTTGGAAACACATGTACAGAAGAAGAATGAGATTTTAATTGTATCGAATATTTAAATCAAATTAACATATAAATAACACATATTTATATGTAACACTTCTAACACTAAGTAAATTTATTTTTATTAAATTACTTATCATCATAATAAGCTGAATTATTTTGATATAAACACATGATACAAATATAAATTTATCTAATTTGATCCTTAACCTTAATAGTTGCTTAATCGTGGCATCAACTCCTCTTACCTCCTAAGGGACCTAACTACCCCTCACGTAGAATTGTTGGTGACAAGATATTAAATACTCCTTTAATCATCCATTTATCTATTGTTGGTAACAAGATATTCTATTTCATTTATAAAAATAAAAGTGTTTTATTTTACGTAAGGATAAGGTAAATGATATATTTAATCTTGAAATATAAGTTGGTATATTTTATGATTGAATAAATAATTGTGACGATACGATATAATTTTCTGAGTCAGGTTACACATTCACGAAGTCATATTAATAGCTTGTGTTTATTTCATCCTTTATTTGGAACTTTGAAAAATAACGATCCAACATAATTTGTGAATAATCCAATATAATTTCTAGATTGAACATTGCATTAAGTCATATTTGTTTATAATAAGAAGTATATCGAATTTAACTCTTCAATGAATATATCAGATTTTTTCCCCTAATTTAAATACAACAAATTACAGTAGTAGTTTAGTTTTCTCTAGAGTAGTTTTAAATAGATGGAAGGTGAGAAAGACATGCCTCCCAATCACCTATGCTCAAAATGCAGTTTCTTGCAAGAAAAAAATAATCCCATTTCACCAAATCTCATTAAACAAATAAAAAATTATAATTAAAAATATAATACTTATTCATATGTTGATTTTTTTTTGTTTTTTTCCCGATATCCGAAACACGCATTCGAGTCCGACTAAATCTAAATCTTACACTGCAGAGTCCATTTGGAGATGACGCTCCCAACAAAATTTCTCCATTCTCAAAGCTCAAATTCGAGACCTCTAATTAAGGATGAAACAATCTCACCAGTAGTACACCACGACTCCTAGTATGTTAGTATTTCTTTCACTCTTTTCTTACTTATATAATAAGTATACTCATTTCACCTCATGCATTCATTCCAACTCAAAATTAGCAAAATAGCCACTCTTTTTTCTCCTCCAAAATTATTCAACATGAAACAAAATTGCAGAAATGGCCACAAATTATGCATAATACTTTTCTCAATCTTCTTCTTTGTGTTCTTCATGTACAATGAAGATATCAAGTCCATTGCTCATTTCCAATTGATCTCAAACCCCAAAATTCTTGAAGATTCTTCAAATAAATCAAATGGGGTTCAAGAAATTTCCAAGATTCTTGGAAAAAAGAGCAAAAATACCTCTGTTTTGACAAATTCAAGAAGTGAAAATGAAGAAGAACGGGAAATTGAATTGCCACCAGAAAGTTGTGATCTTTTTAATGGGCAATGGGTTTTTGATAATGTTACTCATCCAATTTATAAAGAGAGAGAATGTAAGTTTCTAACAGAACAAGTTACTTGTTTGAAGAATGGAAGAAAGGATTCTTTGTTTCAGAATTGGAGATGGCAGCCAAAAGATTGTTCTTTACCCAAGTAATTACTCGCTCCGTTTGAATGTGTTTGTCTAACTTTCCTCCTTTTTAGTATGTTTAAAAAAAAATATTTTTCTTTTTCTTTTTGACAACCCTTTTGTTAAAGGATATTTTAGTACATTTTGCATATGCTTTAGTTTAAGATGAGAAGATTCAAAGTTTTTTTTTTTAAATTAAAAATGACAGCCATGAGATTGTTCTTTACCCAAGTAATTAATAGCTTTGTTTCTCATACTTTACCTTTTAGCACGTTTAAAAAAATCAATATTTTCCCTTTTTGATAACTCTTTTGTAAAGGGTATTTTGGTATATCTTGCATAATTTTAATTTAAGACTGAAACATTCAAAAGTCTTTTTTTTTAGTGGAAATGACAGCCAAAAGATTGTTCTTCATCTGAGTAATTATTCGTTTCGTTTCAATTTATTTATCTTACTTTACCTTTTAGCACGTTTAAAAAAAGAACATCTCTTTCATTTTTTTGACAATTCTTTTATAAAAGGGTATTTTAGTACATTTTGCTTATTTTTAGTTTAGGACTAAAATATTCAAAAGTCTTTTTTAGTGGAAATGGCAGCCAAGAGATTGCTTTTTACCCAAGTAATTACTAGCTTCATTTTAATTCGTTTGTCTTACTTTTCTTTTTTAGTACGTTTGAAAAAGAACATTCTTCCCTTTTTTGTAACTCTTTAATTTCAACTCTCCACGTAATATTAACAATAATATTTAAGGATATTTTGTCTGCATATCTTTGGATAACTCTAGAAGAGTCAAAGTGTCAAGTTAAATTCGAACAATCAAATTGAAATGTATGGAGTATAAAGAATCATTTTCTTGAATTTTCAAATATGTTATTTTTTCTGAAGAAAATATTTGTGTGATTAATTTTTTTTCAGGTTTAGAGCAAGATTGCTACTTGAAAAGCTGAGGAATAGGAGATTAATGTTTGTGGGAGATTCATTAAATAGGAACCAATGGGAATCTATGATTTGTTTGCTTCAATCTGGGGTTCCTTTCAGCTGGAAAAAATATAAAAAGATTGGACATTTATCAGTTTTCATGATTGAGGTATTTTTATAATTTTTTCTTTCTAATTAGTTTGAGTACATTTTTGTTTTTTCGTTAATTATTCAGTATTTAAATTTACTCACTGGAGGCTAATGGGATTCGTGGAGTGGAGAAAATAAAATACGATAGAAAAGTAAGATTCTCAAATCAATCATGAGTACCATAATTAGGAAGGAAAAATAGTTTTTTCAAAGGAACCTCTTAGTGGTCGCTCTCTTTCTTATGATCATGGGATGTATTTATTCGAGTGATGCTCGAAGCTAACTAAAGGGAGTTATTGGGATAGATGTAACATGCAAGTTATGGATTTATTAGAGTTCAGTAATTTTGATTCGAATATTTTGTATATATAAATGATTTCAATTTTAAATTCGAGATAATAAAGTTTAAATTTTGAATTTATATGTTAAAATAAGGTTAGGAAGGATTACTCAACAAAATGATTATGTTTTGGTACAAGAGGAAATTATATTTCCTTTTTTGGGATGTTGAGACTAATGATACTTCATGAAGGGATATCAGATTTGACTTTTGATTATATGTCTAATTAATGATTTAACATCACTTAATTAGATAATCTATAAAGTAAGAACATTGATTAATTGGTATGGTTACAACTGAATTAGTATTTATATAGTTATCTTTTCTAGTAGTATCCTTGTCACCTATGACACTTAAATTTCCAAAAGTTGTTAGCTTAGCACAATTTTGATATTTTAATTAACTTAGTAGATGCCACATCATCCTTGTCTGCTTGTAAAATAGTTTGCAACTTTCTTTTATTATATAGTTACAGCCAAAAAAGCTTGTTATTCCCTTCGTTTTAATTAATGTAATGTAATTTAATTAGACACGAAATTTAATAAATATAAAAGGTTTTGTACTGTTTCTAAATTATATATCCTTAAAAAGATCGAGTATACCTTTGTGGATTTTTTTTGTACCAAATAAGTGGGATATACCATGGGTAAAATATTGATAATCTCTTATGATTATGGGATGTATATATTTGAGTGATGCTCGAGGCTAACTAGAGGGAGTTGGGATGGATGTAACGCGTAAGTTATGAATGTTCATCATAATTCAGTAATTTTGATTCGAATTCTTTGTATGTGCTAAAAATTCCACAAGAAGTATAAATAAATAAGTAATCTCAATGATGAAACTTCAAACTCGGAATCATAAAGTTCAAATTTTGACTGTCTACTAAAATAAGTATACGAAGGATAGATACTCAACAAAATAAATATGTTTTGGTACAAGAGGAAATTATATTTCATTTTTTGGGATGTTAATTAGACTCTAATAATACTTCATGAATTATTCCTAATTAGCATGGGATAGTAGTTTTGACTTTTTGAATTAATCCCATTTTCACCTATTACTTGTAAATTGCTTATGTCTATTTGCAACTTTCTTTTATTAGTTGAACTACTGTCACCAACCAAAAAAGTTTATCCGTATATGTTTTACTTGAGTTGACGGTCTTTTAAAAAACAACATATCTATCCTTATAAGGTAGGACAAGGTCTACGTATGCATCAATCGTTTCGAATCTACTTATGGAATAACACTGAATATGCGGGGTAAATATTGCAGGAATGTAATGCCACGGTGGAATTTTATTGGGCTCCATATCTTGTGGAGTCAAATTCAGATGATCCAGCAGTACATAGCATTTTGACCAGACTCATCATGCCAGAATCAATTGAAAAACATGGCAATAATTGGAAAAATGTGGATTATCTTATATTCAATACTTACGTTTGGTGGATGAATGGTGGCACCATGAAAGTTTTGTAAGTATACTTCTTCAAAAACATAATTATTTATATGTAATAAAATTATCGGAATCTTGGCATTGTTACCCAGACGGTAAAAATTTCACCATCTTAGTCGTAACAGGTAGTAAAAGTCATGATTATACATTAACTATGTCGTGATTATACATTGTGTACATCTAAAATTTGTAAATACAAGATTTGCTTTTCAATAAGGTGAAAGTTCAGATAGTTAATCAACTGAGTTATTAAAATTTTTCTAGAGTTATTTTGTTTATAAGCTTTTTTAGACGTAAAAGCTCAAACAATTTTTTTTTGTAGTAATTTCTAGCCAACTTCATTTTCTTATCTGCAATCTTAATTTAACATTTATGTTTCTAATTTTTTATTTTTTTCCATATAGACGAGGTTCATTTGATGAAGGATCGACAGAATATGATGAAATTGATAGGACAATAGCTTATACAAGAGTTTTGACAACATGGTCTCAATGGGTGCAAAACAATGTAGATCCCAAAAGGACACGTGTCTTCTTCATGAGCATGTCACCTATGCATATCAAGTAATTTCTTAATCTCCCTTGTGTTGTGCTCCTTCTTGCTTAAATTCTTATGTCCAGTCAAACACTGTCGCATAAATTGAAACGTGTCTTTATATTATACATATAGGTTACTTATTTTTCATTATAGGTTACAAACCAATGCTAGAATTACCTACTATTATGTTTTACATGACATGATGATTGTATAACGTCAATGCATAATAATGGTTGTATATTATATGGAAATGCATGAAACAGGAGTATGGATTGGAATAATCCAAATGGGATAAAATGTGCAAAGGAGACAACACCAGTATTGAACATGTCAATGCCACTAAATGTTGGAACAGATAAGAGGCTATTTGCTATAGCATCAAATGTGACAAAATCAATGAAATTCCCTGTATATTTCATGAATATCACACGTATATCAGAGTATAGAAAAGATGCACACACTTCATTGTACACAATTCGACAAGGAAAAATACTAACGCCAGAGCAGCAAGCTGATCCAGCTATGTATGCTGATTGTATTCATTGGTGTCTCCCGGGATTGCCCGACACGTGGAACGAGCTTTTGTATACTCGTATAATGTCAAGTTCTTGATGTTTTGTAAATCGAAGAACGTCAATGAGAATTGAACCTGTTTATATTGTATGAGAAAGTCTTAACGATATATCATTGTGTATACATTTTTTTGTTGGTTCTTCTTAGTACTAGTTGATTTAGAGTTGGACAATGTGATTTTGTGTATACATTTTGAGAAAATTATACTCAAAAGAAGATTAATGATGGATGGATGCAAATTGTAAGTATGAAGCAGAGCCAGAGCTTGTGTCCTGTTTTCATTTACGTGAAATGTCATTATTATATTGTATACATCCTAATTCGCCACGGGAAGTCCCAATTGGGTAAAGTACTCTCTAACAAAGTCGACTTTGTATCTAGATGGACTCAAACTCGAGACTTCTGATTAAGAATGAAGGAGTACTTATTACTCCACCACAAACCATTATTGATAGCTACAAACTTATTTGATATGTTATATATAGCTATAATACTACGTATTTATTTAATATGTTATATAGCTATAATAAAGAAAAAAAATATTTTTGTTTGATAATCAAACAAATTGTGAAAGAAACCATCAAAAAATTAAAATTTTGTAAGAGGTTTACGAATTGAGCTATGATATTTTAACCAATGCTCGGTCCAACTAAACCCATATAACGTATATTTTACACAAATCTCATAGTGTTAAGAGTCAATTGCATCCTATCCTTGCTATTTTTTAAATTAGAAAAATTCCTTAAAATTTAGGATTTCGGATACATCGCGTCCCGATACATTACCTTCGTTGATACAAGGCACACCTACCGTGATACATTGTTCCAATACATCGCGTCCCAATACATTATCTTTATTGATACAAGGCACACCTATCATGTGATACATCGTTCCAATACATCGCGTAAGAGTGATGTATCCGAGAATAGGAGTGAGTAGAGATTTCTGTAATTTTTTCAAATGATAGTTTTTTTTAGAAAATATGGTAAAATAAATTGTATATTCAAGTAATTTTTCCTATAACTTTTGGATAAAATCAAACAATGACTCATTTATGAAATCGGTCTATTTTAATGTGTCGAAATTCAACTCAAACGGCTCATTTATCACTCCAAGTAATAAGGTATCTATGAAGAAATGTTCAAAAAAAAAAAATGAACTCCCTTGTTTGTGTGGAACGATATAAGTCTATAATTGTTAATTTATGTCTATAAGTCTGTAACTGTTAATTATAAATTATTTTTTCAATTCAAACTTTGAATTTTAAGATAGTTGAATTTTTTTTAAGGGATAAGTTGGTTATAACTCAAAATGAGAAGTGTGTGATATTTTCCTTATAGATATTATGTAATTAATGTAGAATTTAGATTTGAAATGAAAGGGAGTATTGTAAAATATTTTTAAAAACTAAGAAAGAAAATAAATATTTAAAATAGAAAATCGATCACAAAGGAGAAGGAAAATAAATTTTAACAGATCGACACGAGCTATGAATCAAATTCAATTTACCTTCTCACATTTTATCCTTAATGCGTGTTGCATTTCTGATGAGTGACAAATTAAATATGATCATTTTTAATCTTATCTAGTTATTTGACGGTATACCTATTTAACATTTTTTTAGGATAGTTGAATATTTTGTATCTTTGTTCGATTTTTTTTCTCAGCTCGATATTTGCTACCTATTTTGGCCCTAACTTATTCGAAGTTTCATCTCAAAATTTCACTTTAAAGATAAAGCGCCCCCACACAAACAATTTTATTTTTAATAACATCAAACATCTCAAATGGTGAAAACAGATTATCCATATGCATGGTACTATCTTTTTTTCAAGTTCACATGGGTTGCAACAATGTACTAATCTTTTCTAGTAAAATTCAAACTAGTCAAAATCTAAAATTTCTTTTTTTATAAATCTATTTTCGGAAACAAAAACTTTTTGAAAATCATATATGATAAACTCTAAATATTTTTTCTTTCACAAAAAAGGTATTCCACGTACACTATGCTATTTTTATTGAATTTTTTCATTTAAAAAAACTATATGTTTTAAGTGAAATTTTTGCTGCGTTTATTTCTTGTCTTCTCTCTTACCCCTAAAGTTAGATTACAGGATAAACGATTCATTGTTCTTGAATAGCTTTATTTTGAAATAATAATATATACATGATATTAATAAACTATGAACAACATATATACGTTATATATTAGAATATAACACTCAAAATGGAAATAACTTAAAACCAATAAGGGAAAATGAGGAAATAAACCATATTCCCTTCAACTTGTGATGTTCCTCGACTCCAGAGTTAAATTAAATAAAATTTTAATCTGATATAAACAACAAGTGTGGATAAGTTTATTTATTTTTATCGCTAATATATTTGAATTATTTTTTTCAATAGTTAATATTATCTATACGTGGTAGATAAAGATATTCTTTCCATTTTCCCAATTCATTAGTAGGATCCTCCAAATTCTCTCCTATTTTTTTTAAAAAAAAATGAATTTTGTGGCCCGTTCAGGCCATTTTATTTAATAAATAAAGTGTAAAAATTCTTTCCATTTTTACAATCTACATAAAGTACTTTCTAGAGTTTAAAAAAAATACAAAAAATAATATGTCTCATAAATAGAGTTTTTGTCTTAAATATAACTCTCAATATATATATGCTTATCATGCAATATCCTCAAACCATATAAGAGAGAACTCACAAACTAAAAAAAAAAATTCTTGAATAATATAATTTTATTATTAACCATGTCATCAACAAATAATTTTATGCTTGGTTTTTGCCTTGTGATTTTATTTGTAAATGCAGCTTCAATTGATTATGGAGCAGCACTTACAAAATCTTTACTGTATTTTGAAGCACAAAGATCTGGAAAATTGCCTTCTAATCAACGTGTACAATGGCGTGGAGATTCAGCCCTTCAAGATGGTAAAGACGATGGGGTACGTAAACGTTAGAGACAGATTCAGAATTTTAATTTTATCATTTGAGTTCGAAATTCTAGAAACTTGTATAGCCCATTTGATCATTTCTCGAGGAATCGGGTATTTGTGGTTAGTAATTTTTCTTAACTTATATACACTATTCGATCAGCCAAATTTTTGAATTCAGATGAATCTATAGTTTATAGTTCTAAACAAAATCGTGGAAGTATTTCCTTCCTATGAGAGGGGAATCTAAAATCTAGAGTTATAGATACACAATCTACACACATAAATCACACAAACATTTATTTTTTTTGCACAAGTACACACTAGGCCCTCTTTCTTGTATCAAAATTTAGCGTAACCAGAGAACAATAGAAAAGATTTTGATAATATATGAGAACGATTCATCACCATCTTCGCGTATTAAAACAAAAATGTCGTAGTATAACGACTTCAACTGATTTGACTTTTTTTTGCATAAGTATATACAATCAATATAACGGTTCAACTGAATTAATTATTTTTTAATTTGACTTAATCCATAAGTCCATTGTCCAAAACTAATAATTATGCTTGTATGCGTTTCTCTTTAGGGAGCGAACAATTAGCACAAACAACAATAATTATTATATGTCACATTTCCAAACAAATTAATGTCAGAAGCGAATTCAAAATTTTAATTTTACGAGTTTCACATTTAATTATTACTCCTAATGTTAGTATACTTTTATTGATTTTTCACATATGCCTAGGTTTGGTTTCAAAAACTCTAGATTCATTTGTCACTATACAAATTATATAAATCTTCATCGATCATGTAATTTTATGATTTAACCTCTCTTTTTTTCTTTTTTTCAATTAGATTGATTTGACGGGAGGGTATTATGATGCCGGAGACAACGTAAAATTCGGGTTTCCGATGGCATTTACGATAACAATGCTAGCATGGAGCGTAACTGAATTCGAATCTCAGTTAAATTCAAAAAATGAACTGAAAAATGCTCTAAATGCAATCAAATGGGGCACTGATTATTTCATCAAAGCACATAAAGAGTCTCATGTTTTATATGGCGAAATCGGAGAAGGAATTTCCGATCATAAGTGTTGGGAGAGGCCGGAAGATATGACAACGCCGAGGAGTGTTTACAAAATTGATGAACAACACCCAGGTGCTGACCTGGCTGGAGAAACGGCTGCAGCTCTGGCTGCTGCGGCCGTTGCTTTTAAGGAATCTGATTCGGGTTACTCGAATAAGCTTCTTACTCATGCCAAAGAGGTGACAACTAAGCTCTTACTAATAATATTTATATTTGAATTATATGCATTGATTATTTGATATAGTAATAATTTTAAAATTTATGCGTTCGCTATAAAAGATCTTTTCTATTTGTTTTTTTATATTAAAAAATGATATATGTTTTTTACTTGCAAATTTCAATGAATCAAGCTAAATTGATTGATTTTTAAAAATATAAATATTTATTATTAAATAATTATATAAAAAAAACTAATAATTAAATTTTCAATACGTAATTAATTACATTAATTTAGACCCATAATAAATACTTTTTAAAGAAAAGTGTTAAGGGTCAAGTAAAAATGAAACGGACGGAGTAATGATTATGAGAATTGATTAGGTAATAAGTCATACTTACAAAACAACTTTTTTTGGAAAAGAAAAATAACCTTGTTCACATAATTAATTAAATTAAAATAATTAATATGATATGATATATATGTATAATTCATGTATAATCAATTTATACATTTAGAAAATAAATAGTAATTTATTCAATTATTTGTGTGAAGATTCTTTTTCTTTTTCTAAAAAAGGTATTATATGCTAATATTGGTCAATTATATTTATTTGATTTAATTCAGATTTACGTATTACAAAGCTATTTTTGAAGTTGAACTTCCATTAAACCTATTTGTGAGTCAAATGTTGATTAATTATTGCATTGTTTTGCAGCTATTTGATTTTGCTAAAAAATTTCCAGGCGTGTACACAAATAGCATTCCTGTGGCCGATAAATTTTATGGTAGCTCCGGCTATGAGGTAATCTCAATTTATATGACGATATTTAAAATAAATATTTATGCTATTATAAATGAAGAGTTGTATTGTCTCGTTGGTGATGTCAAACAATTAAACTATAAACTTAATTGTAACTACTTTTTCCGTTTCGATTAATGTGACATATCTAATTAATCTTTGAAGTTTAAATTGGATTAACTCAAACTTATTGTTTGACTTTCCAAATAGTGATATCTACCGAGTACCGTCAGACCTTACTATAACAACATTTCAATATTACAGTCAAGTTTTTACTAAAATTGATTTTCACACATTATGATATATAATATGTTCTTGATAATAACGTTTCGCTATAACTGTCAATAATATTTAGACAAACATCGTCATTACAGAGAAATTTGATTGTATATATATATATGTTTTTTCCCTTCTTATTTGGGCTTCAAACAGGATGAACTATTGTGGGCTGCTGTTTGGTTGTATAAAGCCACCGAAGATATATCATACCTGGATTACATCAATGAAAAGTCCACTAGTTGTGGTGGGACCAGATTAAATTTTTCATGGGATGACAAATATATTGGTGCTCAAGTACTCATTGCCAAGGTAATATTTTGCATTAATATCAGCCGTGACGAAACCATAAATTTTAACAAAAAATTTCTAGAATATCACTTTCAAAAAATAAAGTCATTTTTCTATAATTAGAAATAACTTTACTCTATAATTCCTTTTTTTCTTTAATGAAGTGACTTACATTCACACGTCTAAGGTTTCCTAAACTTTATGTCAAATTAAACAGTTCTACATAAATTGGGATACAGAAAGTAATAGTTTTAACTCAAATCTTGAATCTGCATCTTATTTGTATAGACAAAGGGATGTCAATCGAACCATCTTCATCAACTTTAGTCCATTTCATACTATTAGTGTACAGAAGTTAAACTTGCGTGATTCGCTCACATTATTAATTTCTTGCAGGATATTCTGGAGAATAAATTTGCAGGGAATGAAAGTACTTTATTGAATGAATACAAGAAAAATGCAGAGTAATTTATATGCAATTGTATACAAAAGGGACATAACAATATACAGAAGACTAATGGAGGACTTTTATGGTGGGATTATTGGAATAATCTTCAATTTGTCACAACTGCAACATTTGTTATAACAACTTATGCAGATACAATATCTGCCACTAAAAATTCTCTACAATGCTCTAGTGGAAATGTGGAGCCTTCGCAACTAATAAACTTCGTTAAATTTCAGGTAATCTGTCTTATTTTCAAAATTACAAATCTGACAATTAAATAGGCGTTTACTTGTAGATATTCTTTTAGTTACATGAAAATACGAAAAAGATTTCCTACACCAACAATAGCATTAATAGTACTATCAATTGTTTCACTGCTTTATATCTTGCTATTTTTTATCAGATTTTCTTGCTATTTTCATATTCGTTTCTTTTCGGTAACCTAAGGATTTGTTGAAAACACTCTCTCTATCCCACAAAAGTATATGTAGCGATAAGATTTGCATACATCCTACTAATCTACCCAAACCTCGATTACATTGAATATGTTATTATTAATTATTGTTGTATCGATGTCAGACCTTATTTATATTTGTTATTTTGTCGTCAGATTTTTTTCTACCCTTTTCATATTTGTTTCTTTTTTGTGACCCGAGGATCTATTGAAAATAGTCTTTCAATCCCGTTAAAATATACACAACGATAAGATTTGCACACATCCTACTGATCTACCCAAACCCCATATCCTACTAACCTACCCAAACCCCAATTATAGAATTACGTACATCGAACATGTTATTATTAATTATTTGTGTATCGAGGTCAGACCCTATTTATTCTTGCTATTTTGTTGTCGGATTTTCTTGCTACCCTTTTCATATTTGTTTCTTTTATGTGACCCGATGATCTATTGAAAACAATCTCTCTATCCCACAAATATATATATATATATATATATATATATATATATATAAGAT
>JAJOOH010037363.1:0-19008 GCA_029582605.1 Solanum gracilifrons | reverse complement strand
TCTTTGACTACCCAAATTTGGCTACCACTACGACTCCCTTGGATGATCTCAAGGGCTGGCTTCCCCCCCCCCCCCCCCATCTCTCACACCACCCCGACGTAGATTGAGGCAGGGATCCGATTGATAAGAAGGAGTTGAATGTAGCTACGTGATACTGGTTTGGATTCATTAGCAGCTCCATTATGCCATCCCAGAACAAGTCCATTCTCCTCCATCCTAAGGCGGCCATCCTTGGGTCGATCATATCCTGGAGTAGCATCGACTTGGGACTCATCATAGAGCAGGTGATGGCGATGAGGGCCAAGCAGAGCCAGATGTCCGTTCCCGATCTTGATTCCAGAGCTATGCCGGCGTGCTGGAGTTCCTCGTGATGAGACGAGGGATATTGAGGTAACTCCCACATCCTCCATAAACATCTGGTGTATAGAGGTCGAGTACACTCGGGAATAGGCAGACAGGAGTAGAGCAACTCCGGTGGACGCATCCCCAAAGGTTGATGTTGAGACGATACCTGCAGAGGCACTTTTGCATACTCCGACCTCCGGGCCTTCAAGTACACATGCTTCCACTTTCTCCCAAACTCCTGGTGCTTCTACTACTTTCCAGCCCACCCGGATTACTCAGACCATGATCCTGCGGATGTGAGGGCTACTCGATTAGAGGCTACAGTACCGTGGATGATTGAGAGTGATATCCTAGCTGCTCTAACACTCCTCCGAGCATCTATTGACACTCTCACAGCGAGAGTTGAGACTTGTGAGAGTAGACATGGGGTGACTTCAGAGGTGACAACTTTAAAAGTCGAGGTCGCTGATTTGAGAAAGGACGTGGACTACTTGAAGTCCACATACTTCACTTCACTTCTGGAGGCAGCTGATGATGTGGATGCCTCGACTACTTCTGAGATTTCCCTGGCCATACCACCGAAGACGTGCCGATGGATGAGGTGGCAACTAATGAGTCTGAGGGAAAGACAAACGAGGAGCAGATAGAGGTGCTAGAGGAGACCATCTATGGAGATCTTCCTGACCTTGAGGAGACGATTGTACAGTCGGTGATTCAGACATCGCTGACAAAGACGTCCATGGCAGACCCTAGTGGAGCTAGTTTTGCTGATGTGACACCGAGAACTGATGCCTCGACAGATGGAGCGACTATGTAGACATGACTCCTCTTTACCTCTCTCTCTGTCAGTTTTATTAATTTCTTAATGTTTTATTGCATTTGAGGACAACTGCTTTTTATTTGTGGTGGGGTGGGGTATTTCCATACCTATATTTCCATACCTACCTCTTGTGATTATCATTTTTGTATATATATTGGGTTTTTGTGTTGTAATATGTGTTTTGGCACTGTGTTGTGGATGTTTGAGCTTATGGCTCCTTGTTTTAAATGCAAATGGTTTTTGACCCTTCTGAAAAATTTTGCCACCTCTTGTTATGTTTGATTGTGGGTGTTCTTGTGCAAACTTGAGTGTCGGTTATGATCAATATCGATGACTTGAATAGTGCTCTTAATCGAACAAAAATGAATATACGGCTACAATCTGGCCAAATAAAGTTGCATAGATAATATGTGAACTTTTTGCATCTCGTTGTGACTAGCCGGTTATCGAATGGAGCCTCTTGTGATGAACATTACACACTAACGAAAGTGTGGAGTCTTGTTTGATATTGGTGCCAATGCCTTGGGTGATGAGCTTACCGTGAACCTTGTGTGATGACACCTAGAATTTGCCTCGTTGGTTCGGTTGACTAAGTGATGCAAACTCTTGAAATGATCTTAGGCAACAATTTTGAAGAGTGAAACAATTTGACAAGATACCTTCTTTGTGGCCAACCTTATGAGATGTGTGAACTTTGCTTGAACACCCTTTGAGCCTTAGTTTTTTCTCGAAAGAAACTTGAAGCAATTGTAACCCCTCTTTATCCATTCACCCATAATCCTCATGAAGTGTGGTTTGTTTTAATAGCCAACTTAGGCCAAAAGCCTATGTTGGGGGTGTGGGGAAAAGAGAAGGTAAATCAAGAATTGCAAAGAAGTCCTCCTTTGTCCATGGTTGTGAAAAAGATGGAACCCCTCCATATAAAAAAAAAAGAAAAGAAAAAGAAAAAAAGAATGAAAAAAGAAAAAGAATGAAAAAGTTGTGAAATAAAGTTGTGAAAGTTGCGAAAGAAATGGGGTGTCCGGTATTCCATGAGAAGTGAATAATGGGGTGAATTTTGAGCATGGGTGAAAATGTTTCAGAAAAGGAAGTGAAGTGATGTTCATACCATATTTCATGAGGATAGCAACCACTAAGCCTAAATGACCATACCTTTACACTCAGCCCCGTTACAAGCCTTGAAAAAACCTTTTTGATCTTGAGTAAGCTAAACGAGTGTTGATTGGAAAATAAGGGCAAACCTATGGGTGAAGTCATGCATGTGTTCATATTTGTGAGTGTGAGAGTTGTATGTGATTCCAGAATTATTTGTTGAACAATTGTGTGTGAATATGGAACCATTCTTGTGTGAGGGCATTTGAGTACATTTGTTGAGCTTGAACTTGCATTTGAAGCAAGTATTGTGAACTTGAGAATCTTTGATGATGGTGAGTCACAACTTGAATCTTTGAGTGCACAATTGATTCTTGCATGAGTAAGTTGAGTCTTGTTATGCGCATTCCTGATTGAGTCTTTTATAGCATTGTTTGAGACATCATTTTTGAACTGCTAAACTTGAGTTTTACTTGAGGATAAGCAAAAGTTTAAGTTGGGGGTGTTGAAGGGTCCGAGATTTGACTCATTTAGGGTTTTATTTATATAAAATAGTGTCCTCAAATACTTATTTTGTTCTAATAACTGATGTCTAGCCCTTGATTTCCAGGTTATATGGATTGAAGAACAAAGCAAAGACACTGATTTGCAAAAAGGAACAAAGCGAGCTGAAAGAATGAAGAAATGCAAGCCTAGTGATCGCCAAGTCCACTTGGTGAATCGTGGAATAGCTATTTGACCGCCTAAAGTTCTAGTGTGCCAAGCCCTGAAGGAAAGAACCAAGTTAGCGAAATAAAAGAGCAGTCAGCGGATCATCGAGTGGTTCCGCGATGCAGTGTTGGATCGGCCAAAGTTACAGGACTTGAGGATGCTGAATGCCAAGGCAGAAAGGCGATGAAAGTGACCAAAGGGTGGCTCACCGTGTGGTTCGGCGATCCCGACTTACTTCACCAAGTGGCTCTTCGCAGCATATTTTTGACGACTATAAATACATTTTTGAACATTTAGTTTAGAATGGAATTTTCATTATATCTAATATCATAATATTCTTAGCATTGAGACAAGTTTTCTCTAGTTTTCCTAAACTTTGGAGAATTGAAGTTTTACACTTTTGAGAAATTGGAAGTGGGTCTTTGATATTCTTCAAATTGGAACATTGTCAAGACAGAATCAATCTTACCCAGTTGATGGAAACTCAATTTGGTAATGATTTTTATCTTTTTATAATGTCTAGCTAAAACCCCAATTATTAGGGTGTGATTGTGTCATTATGGGCTGATTTAGTTTGTGGGTATTGCTAATTAAATGTTATTTAAAAGTGAGTTCAATCATTAATTATGGTTTAAATTAAGAATTGTAGTTGCAAATGCAGTTTCACCCTCGTGATTTTGGCTTGCTCGAGAGAGAGGTTTTAAAACTAAGCCTTTTGATTGATGGTCAGTGGGTATTGGGTTGACCTGGGTTCAACTCGAGAGAGTGAATCTTAAACCCAATCCCACACATTCAGCTCGAGAGAGTGAATGGACTAAGATGTGGGCTATCCTTATTTTGCTTACTTGTTGATGTTCGAGAAAAATCAACTTGATTCGGGATAAATTGTTCGAGAGAAAGTTCATCTCCTTTATAGCCTAGCTTACTCACTAATATCTAGCTATTTGCTAATAGTTGCAATTACCCATCTGTCTACATTAGCCTATAATCGAATCACATCCCAAGTACCCATCTCATTATTTTATTTTGTATTGTTTTCCACTGTTTGTAGTTGATAATTCCAAACCAAAACCCCCCCATTTGACATTCGTGTCATTCCCTGATTTGAATTATGTTTTTATTCGATAATGTTTATTCCTATGACTGATTTGACCATATTCGTACTTCCAAATTGACTCTCAAACATGTACCGCTCCTTGTGGGATTCGACCCCAACTCATTTAGTTGGGTTTTATACTAACTAGTGATCGTTGACACTTAGTGTCCTTGAAACGCTAATCAATTGCCTGCTGATAGCATCATACACTACATTGACCTTACCCGGGTGGTAAAGCACATTTATGTCATAGTCTTTGAGGAATTCAAGCCATCTCCTCTGACGAAGATTCAACTCTTTCTGGGTGAACACATACTAGAGGCTTTTATGATATGTGAATACATCAATATGAACACCATAAAGATAGTGTCTCCAAATCTTTAGGGCAAATACTATATCTGCAACCTCGAGGTCATGAGTCGGGTAATTCTTCTCATGGACCTTAATTTGTCTAGAAGCATAAGCTATGACCTTACCTCGCTGCATCAACACACAACCCATGCCTACCCTGGATGAATCACACAGAACCATCTGAACTATTTAGAAGAGTCAAGACCAGAGTTGTAGTCAACCTAGTCTTCAGTTCTGAGAAGTTTTTCTCACACTTATCTGACCACTGAAATTTGACTTTATTCTGAGTCAACTTGGTCAATGGGGAAGCTATGGATGAAAATCCTTCAAAAAATCTCCTATAATAACCGGCCAAAACCAAAAAACTTCTGATATATGTTGGAGAGGTGGGTCTGGGCCAGTGTTTCACTACCTCAATTTTCTGAGAATCCACTTGGATCCCTTTGCTAGATACCACATGACCGAGGAAAGCGACCGACTATAACCAAAATACACATTTGCTGAACTTAGTGAATAACTGACGATCTTTGAGAGTTTGCAGAACAACTCTCTAATGAGTCGGATGCTCCTCCTTACTCCGAGAATAAGTGAGGATATCATCGATAAAGATGATAACGAACAAGTCCAAATACTGTATGAACACCATGTTCATTAAATCAATGAAAGTTGCAGGAGCATTTATTAGTCCAAAAGACATAACTACAAATTCATAGTGACCATATCAAGTCCTGAAGGTTGTCTTTGAAATGTCACTATCTCTGCTTTGAGCTGATGATAACTATATCTGAGGTGTATCTTAGAAAAGCAACTAGCACCCTGAAGTTGGTCGAATAGGTCATCAATCCTGGGAGGGATACTTATTCTTGATGGTGACTTTTTTCAACTGACGATAGTCAATGCACATTCTAAGAGAACCATCTTTCTTTTTCACGAACAACATTGGAGCACCCCATTGAGAGATACTAGGTCTGATGAAGCCCCTATCTAGAAGGTCTTTCAACCGCTCTTTTAATTCCTTCAGTTCGGCTGGAGCCATTATGTAAGGAGGAATCGAAATGGGCTGGGTATCTGGGAGGAGATCTATTCCGAAGTTGATTTCCCTTTCGAGAGGAACTCCGGGAAGATCTTCTGGGAACACTTCTGGAAACTCTTTTACTATCGAGACTGACTTAAGAGTTGGGGTTTCGGAGTTTGAATCCTTAACCCGAACAAGATGATAGACACACCCTTTTGAGATCATCTTCTTGGCCTTAAGGTAAGAGATAAATCAAGATATAGGCACTGAGCTACTACCTTTCCATTCTAAGACTGGATCGTTTGGAAACTGAAACCGAACTATCCTAGTTCTACAATCGACTGAGGCATAACATGAATGCAATTAATCCATGCTTAGAATGATATCAAATCCTACCATTTCTAACTCCACAAGATCTGCTGAGGTGACTTTTTAAGAGACTGTGACAGAGCAATTTCTGTATAGCCGTCTAGCTATAACTGGGTCACCAACTGAAATAGAGACTGAGAAGGGTTTTGAAAGAGTTTATGGACTGACACCGAAGATTACTGCTATATAAGGAGTTACAAAAGACAGTGTAGCCCCTTGATCTAACAATGCATAAACATCTAAATAAAAGACTCGTAAGGTACCAGTGACCACATCAGGAGAATCTTCGTGCTCCTAGTGAGCCTGGAGAGCATACAACCTATTGTGGAGCTGACCGCCACCTGTACTAGACAAAGCACCCTGCTGAGTTGGGCGATCTGCTATTGCTGATGGAGCTGTAGACTGAGCCTTATTGTTGTTACCTCATTGACCCTACCTGACAGAAGGGCAATCCTTCAACCTATGGTCGGACTAACCACACCCAAAGCACTCTTCCTTGCCTTCAAGACACTCGCCCGGATAGTTCATACCACACTTTGGACAAGTTGGGAAGGTATTGTTACCTGAAGCACTCCCCTGAGACTTAGAGCATGGTGCCTTACCTTTCTGATCTTGTCGAAACCTTGGGGATGGATCACTAGCTGATGAAGGTGTTGGGGATGTAGACCTCTGCTGAAACTGTGAGCAATTCCCACCGCCAGACTTTTGCTGTGAGTAGCGTTGTTCAATGTTATGGTTAAAAAACCAAACCGAATCGCAATTCGAACCAAACCAATTTTAAAAATCGATATTTGGTTTAGTTTGGTTAGGTTTGGTTTTTGAAATTTGAAAACCGATACTATTTGGTTTGGTTTTGATTTTACTAAAAAATATCTGCAAAAACAATCAAACCGAACCGAGAAATTATATATATAAATTTTATAATTATTTATATTATTCATAAATAAAAGATAAATATTTTATTAAATTTTAATCAACTTTATCATTTTCTCAAGCCCAACACTTAAATTTCAGCCCAACTATTAAAACCCTAATTCTAACTCCACCAAAATTTATTATTTAAGTGATTTTTACCTACCCTACCTAACAAATTCAAAGTGTAGTTTTTTGAGAAAAAGTACACGCAACTTTCTTCTCTTATTAAAAAATTTTCAACGTAGCTTTCTTCTTCTTTTTTTTTTAAAAAACATTTCAAAGCATCCTTCTGCTCCTTATCTTCATCTTCTTCAATCCTATTGGTCTTTTCTTCTCCATCTTCTTAAGTTCTCAACTTCAAATACAAGGAAAAGTGAAGATTGAAGGTAATTTCTTATATTATATTTTTTTTTCTTGATTTTTTTGGCTAATTTTAATCTAGAGAGCATGAATTCAAAATTGAGATTTTTTTATATTTCTTTTTTCTATATGAATTTCAGATGAAACGACCAGTAGAGGTTGAAGATTTGGATGATTTGGAAGTTCAACCTCAAGTAGAAAATTCTACAACGGATAAAACTCAAGCAAAGGATAATTTTTCAAAATCTTCTTATTTGAACAATCCTTCGAATCCTCTGAAGAAACAGAAAAGAATAGCTCTAGACAATGGGGAAAGTGGTAGAAAAACCTCTAAAGTTTGGGATCATTTTTCAGAGATTACTAGTAAAGTGGGTGAAGTGAAGGCAAAATGTAAGTAGTGTTTCAAAGACTTTTCTTGGACCAGTAAAAATTACACTTCTAATATTTGGGGACATTTACTTACTAAATGTACGAAATACCCTTTCAAGTCTTTTGATAAAAAGCAAAGAACTTTTAAACCTATTAAAAGAGGGGACGAGTAAATTTGGAGAAGGTTGTTTATAATGTCACAGAAGTTAGGAGGGTCATTGTCTAGTTTGTTATAATCGATGAACAACCATTTAGAGTCGTTGAGGGTGAAGGCTTTAAGAGACTAATATCGCTTATTTTGCCAAATTATGAGTTGTCGTCTCGTATTACTGGTTCTAGACAATGCTTAAAATTTTATCAAGAAGAAAAGTAAAAGTTTAAAAGACTTGTTAAAGGTCAACGTGTTTGTATTACTAGTGGCACACATGGACTTCACTCCAAAATTTTACATATATGGTCATTACTGCCCATTGGATTGATGATGAATGGAAGTTGCAAAAAAAGATTCTGAATTTTTTTCAAACTCCAAATCACAAAGGTGAGACTATTGCAAAAGCTATTGAATCTTGTTTGGTAGATTGGGGAATAGAAAATCTACTTATAGTAACACTTGATAATGCAACATGTAATGATGCAACAATCACACAATTAAAAGGGAGAATTAGTGATTGGAAAGGTGTTATCATGGAAAATATTTTTTTACATGTTAAGTGCAATGCCCATATTCTAAACTGTGAAAGAAGTATTGAGTGAACAAAATAAGTCTATTTCTCGAGTAAGAAATGTTGTGAAATATGTTCTGTCTTCTTGTGCAAGAACTACTTATTTAAAGGCATATGTTGAAAAGGTTAAACTAGATACTCGTGAACTTTTGAGTTTGGATGTTGAGACGAGGTGAAACTCTACATATTTGATGTTAAATACTGCTGTCAAATTTGAAAAGGCATTTTCAAGAATGTATATAGATGATCATAAGTACTTTAAATATTTTCTTGACTCATGTGGAAAGATAGAGCATCCATCTTCAGAAGACTAGAGAGATGTGAATGTATTTCTCAAGTTTCTGGAGATTTTCTATCAAACCACTTTGAAATTTTTGAGTACTTTACATGTTACTTCAAATACTTTCTTTCATGAGCTTTTTAATCTTCAAAGCATAATTGTCAATTATTCAAAGTGTGATGATTTTCTTTTGACTGGTATGGCTAAAAAGATGAAAGGTAAGTTTGATAAATATTGGGGTGATTTTGATGATATGAATATGTTGTTGTTGTTTGTTGCCGTTGTGTTGGGTCCTCGTTTCAAAATGAAGTATGTGAAGTTTATTTTTAAGAATTATTATAATTCTGTGGAGAGATGTAGTAAATCTATCAAAGTAACAGATACTTTAACTAGCTTATATAATCATTACAAAAATTCTATTGTTGGGACTTCTTGTGAAACTGATGCGGTGAGTGAAGTTAGTGCAATGTATACTTCTGATGTGTGGCAATCTCAATGGGATAAATTTCTTGAAAAAGAAAATAATAATGTTGATGATAAATCTGATCTTGACAAGTATTTGGAGGACGATGTAGAAAATATTAAGTATTTTAATATTTTAACTTGGTGGAAAGCTTCATCCGAAAGATATCCAGTAGTCTCTAGAATTGCAAGAGATATGCTTGCTATTCCTACATCTATTGTTGCTTCAGAATTTGTTTTTAGCACTAGTGATCGCATTTTTTGTTGTTATCGAAGTTCTTTGTCTCCAAAGACGGCTGAAGCTCTTGTTTGTAGTCAATAATGGTTACGTCAACATCTACAGAATGTAAGATTGAAGATCTTTTACAAGAAATTCAAAATCTTGAAATAGTTGAAAAATGTATTATTTTACAACTTACTAGTTATCCCTTCCCGTTTCTTTATTGGTTCTGAAATTTTGATTTCAAAAACTTGAAATAGTTGCAAAAAGTACTACTTTACAACTTATTAATTCTTTCTTCTAGTTTATTTTGGCTCTTAAAATTTGATCCATAATAGAACTTTTTACTTATCTCTTATTGTCCTTTCTAAAGAAAAAAAAAGTTAGATAATATTTATGTTAGTAAATATTACCTAATATAGTGTATTTTTTTTCCAGAATATCAGGACACTACTTTGAGCATTGAGTAATTTAGAGCTTAAGCTAAGCTAAAGAAGATGGTAATTGATCAGTTTGGAGCACATTTTTTATTTATTTATTAGGTAAAATTCTTAGTTGCCACAACAGGCAAGATTCAATATGTTATATATCAATCCAAGACAACTCTGCTAGTATTGATTTTCCACTACATATATAAATTGCTTTCTCTTTTTAGAAATAAGTCTTCTAACAACTTAATGAGTTTTGTTAGTCCTCTTTCAATTATTTAATGACTAGTATTGCTTAATTAAATTCACAACAATTTTTCTATGGATTGTTTATGTACTATGTATTTGTGTCTATCGAGATGCATATGCCCTCAACAAACTATATACTTTCAAATCGAAATAATCAAAAAAATTAAACCAAACCGAACCAACCCAACAATAACCAAACCGATGGTTATTTTTTTGATTTGGTTTGGTTTGGTTTTAGAAATCTAAAAACCGATTAATTTTGGTTTGGTTTTGGTTATAACCAATAACCGATCTAAATCGAACCATGAACACCCCTACCTATATGTATATCCCTCACCTCCCTTTCAAGTTATAAATAATTTTAATTAGAATATTACGTAAATACCCCAATACAATTCCTTAAATTACGATCACAATTATGTTAAGCAAGTTTGCAAATATCATAAAATTTTAAGTTCCCAAAATGAGAATAAAACATATTGTAGTATTTAAGCAATGGTGTAACGACATGAGACTCTTGGTTAGTATTTAGGGGTGTTACAATGTGCGTTTGGACACAACAAGTTTTTGACGTCGTTGTCCACTTAGAAATTAATTATTTTTCTAGGTTATACTTTTTCTATTTATTTATTTAATTTTTTTTGATAAATATTTTGTACAAACATTTTTGAGCTGAATAGAAAAAGTCACAGTAGTTCATAAAAGTCATAACCCTTCGGAAATGTCACAATTCATCGGAAAAAATACAATTCTTTAAAAAAGTCACTACACTTCGAAAAACTCACAATTCTTCAATGTGAAAATGCTTCTACTTTTAGTATAATATATAATAGAATATAAATAATATAAAATATACCAAATTGGTGTTTTAAGAAGAAGAAAAATCAAAAACTTAGAAAATTCGTAGTTTTAAAATATGAGGAAATCCTCTATTCATAGTCAACCGAAGGGTAGTATGAAAAGATGCTTATTGTGCCTAATCAGAAAAGTCACAACCCTTAAAAAAGGTCACATCCCTTTAAAATGTTACAACCCTTCAATGTGAAAAAAAGTCTACTTCTAATATACTATAATATAAATAAAATAATTGTCTAAATAGTCTTCTTGTTTGCAGTTGAGTTATTTCATTCTCCTTATTGCATCAATAATTGTTCATCTGTCTAATTTAAGCACAAAAAAAATTGTTATCGTATAATTGTACAATTCTCACTAACCATCTTGTTTTAAGAAGAAGAATAAAAAACTTAGAAAATTTATAGTTTTAAAAATGTTAGAAAACTCCTTTGTTTATATCCAACAAATGGTAGTATGAAAAGATGTTTATTGGCCTTATCAGATAAGTCACAACCCTTCAAAAAAGTCACAACCCATCGGAAAAGTCACAACTCTTTGAAAAAGTCATAGCCATTTGAAAAAATCACAACCTTTCAATATGAAAATGTGTTTACTTTTAATATAATTTGATATAAATAAATAATATATAAAATATACTAAATTGAGCGTTTTAAGTTGGAGATATTAGTAATTTAATATTCAAATAAGAGAGTTTAAGCTTTTCAGGTAATATAAATAGATAAATATAGATATAGTACTAGTATAAGAGCACCCGTGATGAGTACGGGCCCAACACCGCAAGTCAATTGTTTCAGCTCATATAAAAGATCAATTAAAATATTTAATAATTTAAATGAAAATGACAAAAGTCAAATGACATAATATATAAACTTGTCTTTTAAATTAGCTTTATTTGATTAAACTTGTATGAAGTTAAAGCAAATAGACACATGCATCTTGCATCACATCCTACGTGTTTTATGTCACGTAGAATGCATATGTCTACTTATTCAATTTTATTCAAGTTTAAATGTCTATTTATACACACCTAAATTGAAGGACATAGATATCAACTGAACCCAAGTTAAACGGACATGCTTATGTATTATGTGTATGATCAACACCCGTGAAACAGAAGGATTTAAAAAATGAGATTCAACCAAACTCAAAATACCCTTGAAGAAGAGCTAAAAAATGAGAAATAACGCTATGCACAAACAACAAGAATCTCAAAAGAAACTCAGAAACATATAAAATAAAAAATTACTACTACAATCTAATCGTAACCCAGAAGTAATAGTGCAAGAACCAAAAAGGCATCCAAAAAGCAACCTATAGAAACTTAAAAGTTACATACATTGGTAGATTAGAGAAATAAAATGACAAACGAAAAAAAATCCATCAGGAAATCGACCAAGAAACAAAAATCCATCTGCAGGAAATCTGTTCCAAGCAACGTCCTTGATTTCAATACAATGAAATCAATTTTTATTACTTTTCTACAAAAAGAATCAAGTAATTTCTCAAGAAACGATGAATGTGAAAAGATGGATTCATAACAACAGAGAATAGAAAAAGTGACATGTCATCTCTGTGAGAAGAACAAAAGTTGAAGATAATTATCGAACGTTTGAAATATCTCTTGGACCTTATAATAAGAATGAGTTTGCGGCCCAACTGACAGAGAGCCCGAGTCAACAGCTCTCACAGTATTTTTCTTTCTATTTAAATTGGAACTGCTTTGTATTATAGGGAACTTAGTGTATTTTGTATAAAAGGGTATGTACAGTACTCTAGAAAGGCGATTAATCATTTCTGTAATGAAAGGGCCAAGATATTTTCCAAGTTTCTCTCTCTAGTTCATACATTTAGTTCCTTTACTTTCTCTGTTTCATCTTGATTTTAATATATTGACATGGTATTAAAGCAGATATCTTGCTTATCTGTGTGATTTTCGTTTGAACGATTCTACCCTTATTGTTTTCCATTGGTTATTTGGTCTTTGACGAATCTCTGAAACCTAGTCGGTGGTCTGGATATTTGTTTTTATTTTTTCACTTGTTATGTCGCTGATCTAGCTTAGCTAAAGGTTTTGAGGTGTGTATCGAAGTCGGTGATGGATGCAAATCTGGAGCTAAGGTTTTCAATCGGTGCTCTCAAGTTAGTGAAATTTGTGTTCTTCCGATGAATAGAGAGATATGGTATACTCAGTTCCTTGATTTCGTTCTACTTCCTTTGTCTTCATCGCTTTGTATTGTCATTTATGATCAATTTAGACCATAATGACAATTGACTCTACTACAACGAACAATTCCTCTGTTGTGTTTGTTCCTGAACAATCGAGTCAATTGTATCTTTTGTCTTCTGATATACTTGGCATCTCACTTGTTCATGTACCTTTTTCAAGGAATGAATTTGCAGGATGGAGGAGAAATCTGGTTGTTTCTCTATCAGCTAGGAACAAAATTATTTTCATAGATGGGAGTTATCCTAAGCCTTCGGAAGGATAACCACAACTTAGGTAATGAAATAAGTGTGGCCATATGGTCATCTTCTGGATTACTAGTTTCCTTTTCTCGAAAATAGCTGAAAGTGTCCAATACTCAGAAACTGCAGAAAATATTTGGATTCAGCTGAATAAAAGGTATGGAACTGTGAATGAGACCAAAGTTTTTGAACTTAAAAAGCAGATTGCTTCTACCGCTCAGGATTGTCTCGATATTGCATCATATTTCAACAAGATGAAGAGGCTTTGGGATGAACTAGGGTTCATGTATACTAGAAATGTTAAAAAGTGCATATGTACGGCTAGGACTACCCTCCTCCTAGAAGAAGAGGAGAACGGGCTCTACCAATTTCTTATGGGCCTCAACGATACATATGTGAGCATTAGAGGAAACCTTCTCATGATGAACCTTCTTCCTTCATTGGACTCTGCCTATAGAATTCTTTTGCAAGATGAAAGACAGAGACAAGTGACATCCCATTCCTAATTTTCATGTAACTCGGCTTCTTTTAATGCACATCTCAGTCCACCTATCAGACAATTCATCCAGAGAACTACTCCTATTTCTAATAACCAACCACCTCCAAAATCTAATGTGTTGTAAAAAGTCAGGCCACACAATTGATAAATTCTACAAGATACATGGTTACCCTCTTCATTTCAAATTCACTAGAAACAACAAAACTGCAACAACTATGGAGGTTTAATCTAGAGCTAATTTCCATGCTAGCTCTCTTGAGCACTCATATGAGAATTAGTCTCTAGTTCCAGGCATGACACAGGAACAATACAATCAGTTGTTGATCATGCTCCAGAACACGGCTTTCTATTACTCAACCTTGTTTCTTGGCTTCGGCAAACTTTGTTGGTATTCATTCTATGTCTGATAACATAAATAATAGTTCTAGTGCTTGCTTGTTAGGTAGTGTGTCTGATTGTATTTGGACTATAGATTTTGGGGCCACACAACACATGACTTACAACAAAAATCTTCTCTTTGACATCAAACCCTTACTCATTTTTTATTTAGTCAATTTGCCTAATGGTTATAAGGTTAAGGTGACTTGTACTAGTTCCCTTAATTTCCTATCTTTCACCTTGCATAATGTTCTTTATTTGCCTTCCTTCCACTATAATCTCATTTATGTTTACAAGTTGATTTCTCAATTAGATTGTATAGTAACATTTACTAAACATTCTTGTCTCCTACATACCCCTTTAATGAAGAGGCCAGTGGAAGTTGGTAGTTTGGTTGATGGAATATACAAGCTCCAGACAAGTTGCACTTCTGATGTGTCTATTTCTACATGTATTTCTTCTGGTTCTGCTTGTGATTCTCTATCCTCAATTTCTATTCCTGCATTTGTTTTTGCTAATTCAGATTGTTCTCATGTTTCTCCATTACATAATGTGATTTCAACTCCTTGTAAAAATCATTCTACATCTAACAAAATGGAGGTTTTATGGCACAATCGTTTGGGACATATACCCTTTTCCAAAATGAAGGATATCCCTTATATTCCTTGTAATTTTTCTTCTAAACAATCTTTTGGATGCTCTATTTGTCCCATGGCTAGACAATCTAGACTTTCTTTCCCCATTAGTACTATCAAAACTGTTTCTCCCTTTCAACTTGTCCATGTTGATTCATGGGGTCCCTATAGCAGTGCAAATACTTTTTCACCCTTGTTCATGATTAAAATAGAGCCACTTAGACCCATGTCATGGGGTCTAAGAGCAATGTCTTCCCCTTATTAAAATCCATTTTTGCCATGGTCAACACAATTTGATGTCTTTGGCAAGTGTATTAGGAGTGACAATGCTCTAGAACTAGGTTCCAACACTTCAAACAGTTAGTATTTTCTTGATCATGGGTTCTTGCATCAAACTTCATGTCCTCACACACCTCAACAAAATGGTGTGGTGGAAAGGAAGCATAGGTATCTCCTTGAAACCTTTAGGGCCTTACTTTTTCAATCCAAATTACCGATAAAATTTTGGGGTGATTTTGTTTTCACCACCACTTGCCTAATCAATAGATTTCCTTCCACTTTATTACTTCACAACAAATCTCTTTATGAACTCTTAAATGGACATTCTCCTCCTTTCTCTCATATTAGGACTTTTGGATGCCTTTGTTTCACCAGTATTCCAAAAGTTCACCAAGACAATTTCAACCTAAGGCGGATCTATGTGTATTCATTGGTTATTTCTTAGGGAAGAAAGGGTACAAAGTCTATAACTTAACCACCAAACTTAATTTTGTTTCTAGGAATGTTATCTTTCATGAATCCATTTTCCCTTTTGCTCTTCCTTCTCCTCCTCTCTCCGTTTCTTCTCCTACTTCTTACATTTTTTTTCATGATTATGATCAAGCACCTCCACCTACTGTTCTTCCCTCTCCCGCTACTATACCTATCGAGGTGGATTGTCATTTCACCCGTCACAAGCTTCTTGCTGGACTCATTTCTCTCCATCATGTCTCCACCACTGCTCAACTTGCCGACATCTTCCCTAAGAGCCTTTTATGGGCTCATTCATCACTCCATTCTTCCCAAGTTGGGTGTTCTCTCCCACTCCAACTTGAAGGGGGTGTTGGACCTCATAATAAGAATGAGCCCGTGGGCCAACTGACAGAGAGCCCAAGTTGACAACTCTCATAGTATTTTTCTTTCTATTTGACTTGGGACTGATTTGTATTGTTGGAAACTTAGTGTATTTTGTATAAAAGGGTATGTACAGTACTCTAAAAAGATGATTAGTCATTTTTGTAATGAAAGACCCAAGATATTTTTCAAGTTTTTCTCTAGTTCATACATTTAGTTCGATTACTTTCTCAGTTTCATCTTGATTTTAATATGTTGACAATATCTTAAGATAAAAGGGTTATTTTTAGAATCAAACCATCCTAATTTATTTTTTATGCAAAAGGTACAAATATGTGATGCAAAACTTAAATGTTGGATACCTAAAATACCACTGCAACAACTAGTTAAAATTAACGACAAATTTGGTACTTTTTAAAAAGGACTAGATTTTTTGGAAATTTAAAATAAAGTACTATCTAAAAATATGATTATACAGTCAAGCCTATGCAGTACCTAATGAATAACCAAAAACACCATATCTCTAGTTAAGAAACTCTAGATAAATAAAATATTATGTGATCTATTCAAAAATATTAAGGGGTCGTTTAGTGTGAGGGCTAGATTTTTTTTTAAAATTTAAAGTGTGGGACAAGCCCATTTATTAAAAAAAGAACAAAAAATCTGATGGCTTGGGTCTAATAGTAACCCAAGCCCAAATACATAATACCACATTTTGTATTGACAAAGTAAAGTGGAAATGGAAAGTCTTCTCCTTCAGTGTTAGTCCTAGCTAATCCGCTTCCTCTTCGACCGACGTCGAGCTTCTCCGATGGTTTTTCTTTGATGAAAGGGCGATAAAAAAGTCATGAGCTTGGGTGGTATCCACTTGGGCATTCAAAAATTCTCACGAATGCCATGGATCCAACCCTATGAAGACTTCTTTAGCTCATATCCTTCTTCCGACATATCCAATCAAGGTAATCCCCAAGACTGAAGCACACCTTTGACTTGATCAATTTTGAGAGATGTAACTGATAAACCCCTAATTTGTGCAAGTTGAGCTCCGAAGAGCTTATACCACTACCTCAAATCTAGTGTATACTAGGTAACCTCGTTTTGATCTTTAAAACGAATATTCGACTTACATTTTTCAGTAACTGAGTTGCAGCTATTATGTTCAAGCATGTTTTTGTATGAACAAGTCATTTGTTCTCATACACTCTCCAATGCTTCATTGATTGTTGAAGTTTCCATTTTGGCATTTTCTGATTCTGATATTAGGAATACCCTGTTTATCTATCTTTAACAATTTCCCTGCTTGAGCTGGTAGTTCAGTGTTAGTGATGGAATAAAAAAATAGTGATGAAATAAGATTTTTGTATTTTGTTTGATTGCTATGTTTGAGATAACTTATCCTACCATTTATTTCATGGTGATGAGATAAATTATCCCATATACATGGTGAGATAAGTTATTCAAAGATAGTTAACCTCAGGATAACTAATCCTGAAATAACTTGTTGCCAACCAAACATTTCTAACAAACTTTAAAAAAAATTGCGAAGGAAGTAATATATTTATTAAGATAAAAAGTGTGTGAGAGGTAAATTTGAGGAATTAAGGCGATAAGTAAAGGGGGGACATGTTATATATTTATGCACAGGTCCCGTCTTTCCCGCCTCAGAACATTTCCCGCTCGGAGCAAAACCCTAACGAGCACAAATGGGGACGAAGCATCATTCCTCCTCCGATTCAATCAGCGATCCCAAAAAGCGCCGTCGCGTGGGATTCTCTAAGACCGGTTAGTGATTCATTTTTAATGGAGTTACCCACTGTTCCTCTCATCATTCACTTATGTTTTTCTTCTTCTGCAGATGCTGGAATTGAAGCTAACGACTGCATTACTATATACATAGGTTTGAATTTAGCTTTTTTCTCTAAACTCAACTGTATTGAAGTTAGTATCCCCTCGTTTTAGTTTCACTTTATGAGTCCCTATACTAAGGCCTCCTCTTTGTAGTAGTGTAAGAGAAGGTAAAATTGGTCGGAACCTGAAACACTTTTTTCTCCATTCATTAGTATGCATATTTGTTATAGAAAAATACCTTGCAAACTCAGAGGTGTTCTTTTCCTATTTAAAAAAATGAAATAGATCATGATTTTCATTTTTTTCTTTTACATGAATTGGAATATGCCATTACTTTCTATGATATTACTTACCAATTTACAGTTGTGAAATGTCTTTTCAAAAACTAGTATGTTTTTATATACACATATATTTGTCAAATTAAAGTTTATTTACTTCTTCAAGTAAATAGAAGTTTGTTAATTTTAATTGTTGACTTTTATTTTAAATAAAAAAACTATCTAACCACATGCAATTACACTTGTGCAACCTAACATTATATTGGGAATTACACTGTTATTACACCGGATAGCGGTGCTATGCCTTGTCTAGCTGCTCATTTACTTAAGCTTTGATTCTGCCTTACTCCACCAATAAGCATGTGGAAGAAAGAGGGGGTACTGGTTTTGCAGGCATGGATTTCTAGCTGAGCATAGAGTGTCTTCTTTAATTAACTGGATGTCTCTTTTTTTTTTTTTCCCATATAGGCTTGTTTAATTAATTAATGATGTATGTCCTAATGCATGGTTTCTCTCTGGCCATCATTAGGTTAACTTGGACCTACACATTGTTTTAAGTTGAGATGTTTGCCAATGTAGTTTCTTTTGGAATGATTTGTCTTTGTCTTTGTTTGCCCTTAGGAACCTGATTTTCTTCACTACTGGTCCCATAACACGTATGTTTTTCTTGTTCTTAGTTTCTAGCGCAGAGGATGTTGACTCCCCAAACAGTTTCTGTCTTGAACCAATTGACTTGAATCAATTTTTTGAAGACGATGGCAGAATATTTGGGTATCAGGGTCTGAAGGTAGGCCTCCTTTTGAGAAGTGCTATTTGTAGCAGAGTTGTTCTAATTGGTTTCATCTACTCTTTAGTACTTCTTTTATATACACCTAAAAGAAGAATTCTCAGATCAAGAAAATAGTGGAGAAAATTGTCATGCACAGTGACTTGAGTGCTCCTTTGACATGAGTGTCCAAGTTTTTCAACAGAAAAACATATGATGTGACTGCATTTGTGTTGGACATGTGCCAAGTGGTGTTGGTATTTGACTTGGTAGTACCTAAAACCTGCTATTTAGTATCTACTTCTGTGCCACGAATATCCTGACCTACCCTTCTATATTCTCTCTCTTATACGTCTTTTAATGGCT
>JAJOOH010037362.1:0-17010 GCA_029582605.1 Solanum gracilifrons | reverse complement strand
TTCTATTCTAGAACTTTACTATGAGACTTGTATATTTTATTCAGATTCTGTATTAGAGGTTTGTACATGTGACAACCAATTCTGGGGTTATGTTGAGTTTATTTAAAGACTTCCGCTTATCTTTCTATCTTATTCTTGTTTTATAAATTCTGTATCGTCGGGTTTTTGGGTGTTAGGCTGACGTGTCCGATGGGGTTTGGGCACGTGCCATCACATCCGGTTTTGGGGTGTGACAAAATGGTATCAGGCTATAAAAATAGGATTACAATGTTAGTATGGTTGTCTAGACACCTGAATCACATAAAATTAAAATGGACCAGTTTTGTAGTCGAATGGGAATTGTGGGATCCACACTATAATTTTCAGAACAAACACTGTCAAGAGGTTTTGAACTACACCTCAAAGATTTATTCCAAGATTGGATACAATCCTTGGCTAGGATTTCCACAACTACAACTACAACATGCAATAGTTCATAATTTAAACACCAAGAAAGAGGAGGGACAACAACTTCAAAGCAAAATTCACCACGGATGGAAGTTCCTCAATGCAATCCGGCGAATTTACCACGCAGTCTCAACAAATACGCCATTGGATACAATCTATGTATTTTGAGGTCATCTACTTAAACTTCTGATACAAAATGACAGCTCAAGGTTCAAAAGCTCAAAAATGCCAAAACTCGCATAAAAGCTAAACGAACGACCAAGTTACTGAACTTTTAGTCCCAACAACTCATATATGACATGGGGTCACTATAGGAAAGCTCTAAATGATGAACAAGAGGCGTAGACATTAACATGACCTAGAGGTCATTACACCATATAATAACTTCCTCCATAGAGAGCATTGCCTTCCACATTAGTAAATAAATAGTAATTACTCCTTCTACTTTTTAAACAATGACCTCATATAATTTGGTCCGGATTATAAAAAAAGCAAGAAAATTTTCAATTTTGTGGTCTTAAATTATTGTTATGTCAAATGTACCAAAATCTTTTATAATTTTGTTGTCTTGAACATACCATGTGAAAAGCTACAGTTAAAGTGTTTCCAAAAATAAATATATCATTTTTTAAACAGACTGAAAATGAAAATATATAGTTCATTCTTTTAGAAACGGGGAAATATATAAAGTAACAAGGAATATATTATATTGAAACCAAAATAGAAAAACACTACAAAATATCCATAAAACAAATATAATAAAACTTGAATGTACACAATTGGCGATACTTCAACATCATCTACACATCAGCACATTAAAAAAATAATACTAAGAAACATTGTTGAAGTTTTGATCAAGAATAAAAATCTATATCATCTTCCTCTTGTGGTGGAAGAAAACTTGGATTTGGAGAAAGGTACTTCGCCATAGGAACCACATCCTCTTCTACTTGTCCATCAATAATATTGTCCCAACACCCTCCTCTAGTGTTACAACAGCAGTAGCAACAACCTCTCTTCCTTGTGTTTTTGTAGCCATAGGAGAAGATATGGGCAGATCAACAGTCAATCATCTTGGGGGAATTCTTGTATTTATATTTTAAAAGTCCAGTTATAAAATAAGCATTTTGAATCTAATAAATAAATGAGTTATAATTTCAAATTTTATTTCTTACTATAGTAATATGAATTTTGATAGGAGTGCATCTTATTCCCACACAATGATTGATGTGGATAGGTGTCCTTTCGTGCAAGTTACCTAATTTTTTTCGTTGTAAGCAATTTTGACCGTTCTAATTGGCTGCCATGTGTGTGATGGATCACCAAACACATCACAAAACCTGTTACAAGGAGTGTATGTGTGTGGTCTATTACCAAACATATAGTGCAACCTCTTAGCCATGGCCTGAATGTTCTCTTTTATTTCTGCTTCCTTTTGTTGTTTTGTAGCAGCAACAACAACCTCTTTTTCTTTTGCTGCCTCCTCTTTTGTCTTTTCGTTCAAAACCTCCTTCGATGCTTTATCATTGGTAGATCCATCCTTGTTAGACACTATAAGAGGATGTAATTGAGCTCCATGTGTGGGTAGATCAACGGTCCATTGTATTGGGGAAATTCCTGTACTTATATTTTAAAGCACAATTATAAAATAAGTATTTTGAATCTAATAAATCAAAGTAGTTATGATTTCGAATTTTCTTTCTTTCTAGAGTAATATAAATTTTGATAGGAGTGCATCCTATTCTCAATCAAGGGTTGATGTGTTGCAGGCACCTGATATTTCTCTTTGTAAGCAACATTGGCTATTCTAGTTGGCCGCTTAGTACGAATGAGTACTCTAACTGATGATGTGCGTGATTCATAACCAAACACATCATGTGACTGATTATCCATGACCTGGACATTCTTTCTTACTTGTGCTTTATTTTTCTGGTATTTCACATATTTGAATTAGTTGAAAATAAAATGAAAACAAAGAGAACTTTATTTCTACGTAGATAGATAGATCCTATGTAGCATCATTAGATAATCAAATTAGGAAAACTTACCCTTTTTTTGTTTTATATCATTAGTTGATCTTTTCCTAATTGAAGCACTATATATATGAATATAATTTATAGCAACTCACCTGTTCGAGAACTAGTGTGTATATATATATATATATATATATATATATATCTACCTGTAAATGTAATTAATAGGTTAGATGAAAGTTATACAAATTATTCATGTGGTTAACTCTATTTTTAAACTTAAGCATATATAAAAAACTAATATATTTGAACAATCCTTCTCTACTTAATATGCTCAATGTTAATAGAAATAGGGTTGCCACTACAAGTTTCCAATGATTAGATGTTTGAAACATTGATGATTTTTTTTTAATATTCATAATATTAAAGATAAAAAAATTACTTTTGTTGATTTAACATGATGTCGAGAGAAAATAATACTTAAATAAATAAAATATTTCAATTATAAAGTAATTTTAGTGTTGAAAAATTAGTTTATTGGGATGAACCCGTGAAAACATCAGATTTTTATAAATACTATTAGAAAAACTTTTATTTTTGTGTTACTTATAATTAGGATTTAGTTTTCCTTTAATATTCTTTTCGTCATATATAAATTAAAATTATACAATAAAGGTAAATATGTTACCCTTGGAATCACTTCATAGTATAAAAAAGATGTACATCGACGATGCGCAAAGCTTAAACTCTATGTAAAAAGATAATAACTTGCTATAGATGGTCAACGTTACCCAATGACGTAACAAAATTATACAGTAATGGTGTAAAAATATTATAATAAATTTTATATTCAAATATTCTTATTAGTTTACATGTAATTTCGATTCATTAATGTTATAATCCTTAATTAATTGCTTTTGTAAAGAAGTTTTAACAAAATATAAATTTTAATAAAATTACATTAAATATGACAAGTAAATCTTATGAATATTTGGAAGAGTGTCAACTTTATAATTACTACACATAACAAATTAGATTGCAAGTGAGAGCTATAAATAGGACTTACATTACTGATTTTTCCCATCCCATCACTCATTTAACAACACTAATCTTGCTTCCTAATTCTTTCAAATTAATTAAGTAGTTATGAGTTCATCAACAAGATCTGAGTCCGACAATAGTTCTTCAATTGAGTACAGTTCCTTTGAGGATACATACAATGTAAGTTTTTCTAGTATGACTATCTATCTATATAGAAAGTTCTCATTATTTTCATTTCATTCTCAATTCAAATATGTACGACGTTTACTAATATACTATTTTTTTTTTTATATATATGAAAAATAAGAGTGACGTTATCAATGATGATGGAATGGTCATCAATTTTACTTACAATGAGAATGGTCAGATGCTAGTAGAAAATTACAGTTACCCAGGTAAACCCTTGTTTGGGAATATGATGTATTACTGAGTTCAAAGTACTTAGGGGTCGTTTGGTTTGAATATAAGTTATGCTGGGATACGTTATGATGAGATTAGTTATACTGGGACTAGTTATCCTGGTTATTTCTTATTGATTTTTTGGTTTGTTGTACTAAAAATAATAACCATTGCACACTTCCTAAAACTAAGTGGTTTGATTACAAAAATACCCTCTTTTTTAGCTTTTTGTATATATTTTTTAGTAGAGTTTTAGTTATTCATTCTTAAAAACAAACCTCCACCTTATTTAACTTAATTATTTTTATGTATGAATTCCCATGAATTTTCTGTGTTCAATTATGTGCCAATTATGGAGGTATCAATACTCCACGCTAAAGAAAATGGAACTAAAGATTTTCCATCCAAAATCACTATATTTGTATGACAATACCATATGTCCAAGTCCAACAAATGATAAACTTTAACACAATTTGTTTGGGGTTGGAAGGGAAGAGAGGACTTGATCTCTTCTACAAAAAAAACCCAGAAAGATCTATCTAAATGTTCATCACTACAAATTATAGAAGTAAACTTGTGTCTTGTGTAAATAAAAGTTGAAACATTAGAGAGAGCCACCCATTTCCCATCTTAATAGTAGTGTATATATTGGGTGATTGACCTTTTCTTCTCAACGAGCTAGCAGAAGCACGAATAGGCAAAGTCGTTCGTAATGAAATATGTAGTCTGTTGAAGAAGCAGAGGAACCAGAAATATCAGCAGGAACTAGTATTTGAAGGGCAATTTTGTCATTTAATAAGTTTTATCCCATGACAAATTATGATGAGATTATTATACCACCCTTTGGGAGGGATAACTTATCCCGGTACTATTTATTAATCCTGGGATAAGTTATCCCAAACTTTCCAACCAAACACTAGATTAAGTGCCACTAAATATTTATCCCAGGACTATTTGTGTTTATCCTTCACACCAAACGACACCTTATTGTATAGCTGAATACTTAAAATATAACTATAGGTAGTCCTAAATACACTTGAACATTGATCTACCCATATATTGTAACACATCGCTATTTGAAAGAACTAGAAAGAGCTAGAATTGGAAATAGTCATTTTTGGAAAGATTGAAAAATCTGGAAAATTGGTTAAGTTAAGAATGAGTTTTGGGTCAACTTCAAACAACCATAACTCCTAGTTCAAGACGGTTTAGGTGTGCTTCGATATACCATAGGAAATATCCTAAAATTATCTTTCCAACGGCGCCGAGTTTGTGCAATTTTCGAGTTTGTATGAGTGAGATATGCCCATTTGAAGTTGGGTTGTTCAAATAAGGGAAGACCAATTTGGATTTTGGAAGGGTAGTTTGGTCTTTTCATTACCCAATTAATTAAATCCATTTTTAGTAAATTAATTGGGGTCTAAAGTAAGTTAGTTCAGTTTACGCTATTGAGAATTATGCTAGGGCTTTGAGAGAAGAGAAGAGAGGAGGAAAGGAGAAGAAAAATCAAGATTTCGTCGTCTTCGTGAGGAATAACTTGTGGGTTTCGTCAAGGATTTGATCCTATAAGGTATGTGAGACTTTCATAATATTGGGTTCATTCACCCACGTGCCGAACATGTTTATTTCAGCGTGAATTCGTTCTAAAAAGGTTGAAAGTTTGATGTTCTTGCTATGTGTTCTTGAATTTACTTTCGTTCTTGAATTGGGCTGAGATTAAGGAATTCTTGAGGTTATTGTGTCGAATTATAGAGTTGTTTTGAGTTAGGTTCTTAGGTACATTTACTGGGTATCTGAATCTAAAGAGAATTTGGGAAAAAAAATCGAGTTTAGGCGAATTGGGGCTGGAAAACAAAGAAGGAAAAAATCGGGCGAATCTGGGTACTAGGTCTGCATTGCGGACCTATTCCTCAAGATGGGAAAATTCTTCCTCGTGTTGCGGAGTGGTTACGGATCGTTCTCCCTAAAAAAAAATATTCGTGACCAAATATTTAAATGCATCTCCGCTTCGCGGACTAGTTTCCAGACATTGATTTCTTGATCGTTTCTCATGTTTAACTATCTAAAAACACTCTTAAACATCATGAGATCCTTCATATCACAAATCACAATCCTTGAATCCATAAATTCAAATTCAAGGAAAGTTAAGAGCCAATTCTACAGAATTCTTAGAGTCATTTCAAAAGTCTTTTGCAAACGTTTTAACTTTGTTTTAAGACTTGAGTTTTGAGTTGAGTAAAGAGTAAAGATCAAAGTTCTTTTCTTCAAAAAGAGTATATGGTAACTAAGTATTCTCAAAGAGTAAATGTTCACATTTAAACAAGAGAGGAAACACTGATTTCCAAGAGAGCTTTTGAGCTAAGTTTTTGAGTAATTATCTCAAATCAAAGAAAGATCTTTGATTTTACAACATATGAGCTGAGTATATTTTGGGAGTAGCATTGAGCACCGATATGAGTACGCGAGTTCATAATAACTCAAGTCTCCATAAACCATGTAGCCGTCATGGGTAGAAAGGGTCATACTTTTTAGATGATTCCTTAGTGCTTTTTAGCATAGACTAGTGGATCCACTTAGTTGAGACGTTCTATATGACAACAAAGTATAGGACAATTTTGGCAGCGTGGGCGAGACGATGTATCATCACTTAGGCTCATAGTGATGGTTGTCGGTTAGAGAAACTCCCACAGTATTATATTACTTTATTATATGAGTAAACTGAGTTTTTATTTTATCTCTTCAATACATTGAGTATCACCTATTGTTTTAAATGCCTTGTATAAACTGCACCATTATTGTTGTTTTACTTTGCATTTGAGTTGAGTTATTCATGAGTTGAGTAAAGCCAAGGTAAGTGTTCCTTTCAGATTCTTTCAAGCTTATGTTATGTTTAGTTTTCCCCTCGCATACTCGTACATTCAATGTACTGATGCTATTTGGCCTGCATCGTTTTATTATGCAGACACAGGTAATCAGGATCAGCGTCCAGGGCCCCGTTGATCCAGTTGAGCACTCAGAATCAGTTGGTGAGCCTCCTTGCTTTCCGGAAGACTCCTTCTACTTTGCTTTCTAGTATTTCAGTTGTTAGTATGATCGGGGGTCGTGTCCCGACATCCCTCCTTGTTTTAGAGTCTTTATAGACAATCAGTAGTTCAGTTGTCTTTACATTGTTATTTCTTATGTTAAGACTTGAATTGTCACTTTTGCCAAGTTGAATGTTTGACCTTTAAACGTTCTAAGTTATTTGATTAAACAGTTGAGTAGAGATGCATTGAATCTTTGTATTAATGCTTAAAGTCTTCCACTGAGAGTCTAGCCAGGCCAAGGGTTCGCTTAGGGCCAAAAATGGTTCTCGAGTGCCAGTCCCGCCAAGGGTGTAGGCTCGGGGCATGACATACATGATGATGAAGCACCAAGTGGAGTGGCAGAAGAGGTTTTGGAGGACTACGAAGCACAACTAGGAAAGGCAACTGTTGTTGATGCTCATGTGGAAACACGTCCAGTTATACACAAAGACATGGTTTTTGTTATGGAGTATTATTGTCTAGATCTCAACCTTCCTCCACCAGAGGAAGACGATAAAGATAGTCATTAATTGAAACATGAAACAATGTATTTCTCAATTATGTTTTTTAATTATGATGAAGATTCTCTAGTCATGTACTTTCAAGTTTTTCATTTATTTTTTTATGGATAATTTTTAGTGTTACGTTCTTTTTGTTTTGGTAGCTATTTTCATTATTTTGTTTCAATATAATTTCTTGTTTTAGTTTATACAATTACTAGAGCACAAGGCAATGCACTGCGCGTTTTCTTTAGATTATCTAAAATATGATAATCCCTTGAACTTGTTTATTTGATAGTCTTTACACCCCTTAAATATTGATGCGGGAAACACTATCAAATAGGAAGATTTAAGGAGTGATTAATACTACTTATAGTTTAGAAAGGAATATGAAAAAAATGCATCGGAAGTCTATAGATATTGTCACAACCCGACTTCTCGAGTCTTGATGACACCTACTATAACCCACCAATAGGTAAGTCAACCCGTACCCAAAATGACAAGTAATGGGTACATGGGTAGAAATTAAAGAAATAACACTAATAATAAGAAAATAGACAAAAGTGAAGCAAACCAAAACTATATATACAAGAAACCCTCCCAGAACGTGGAAGTCACGAGTACAGAGCTTTTTAGTATGAGCAAATACAAGTCCAAAAAGTGGACTACAACAAGCCATCTTAGAGGCAAAATACTAGTTAACATAAGTAGAAAAGGAGACAGGATGATCCAGGAAGCCAAATGTTCACCCTCGTCTCTGATATCCCAAGGCTGCAAAAGATGGAACGAACGATCACCGTTGCTAGCTGGTACCAGAACCTATAACAAGAAAAAGATACATAGTGTAAAATGAGTACCAAAACAAAGGTACTCAGTAGGCATCGTAGGCCAACTGAGAAAAAAAGGTAAAGAAAATTCGAAAAGAAAGAATCTAGACACACATAACGATCAAAAGGGGAAAATAAAGAAAGCACACGAGCATACTTGAAGTAAATCTAAGTACAACTAACTAAACCTAACTGGACCAAATAAGCCTAGCAGACACACTCGTGCGCAAGTGTAAATTAAAACCTGAGCGGACCACCATAATCTCGACGTGTACACAAAATAGCTAAGACTACAGGAATGAAGTGTATCTCATATCCAAATCCAAGAACATCATCCGGGATCCTAGCCCAAGTAACCACGAACCAAGAAACTAATCAACTCCCAACCTAGCTATCAAGAGTTAAAACTAATCCACGCGCCCAACCTTAGGGAATGGTTTGTAAAACTAACAAGCTGCACAAACTTCTAAACTAGGGTCCATGCTACGAGACTCAAGTTTGTTATTTCGGTCTACAAGGACCTTGTCCATTCGAAGCCACATCGGAAACATAATAAAGCTACAAGGCTAGCGGGTCTAAGTCATCACTAGTTTATCTTAGAAGAGGGTTGAACCTGCTTAAAAAACACATAATAATATAAGTAAATCACATAGCATGCTTAAAAACATATACGATCCCTACTAGCATGGTAATACGCTCAAAATAGTATCGATAAATCCTAAAACATGTTTTCTAAGAAGAAAAGTAGGAACAACTAGGTAACCACTCATAATTCACACTAATCGTCATGAATTCACACATTCAGGCTCAATCTAAATAGAAAGGAAGTTGTAGCCTACTTGTAGGTCGTCCGTGTGCACTTCAAATCACAAGGATGGAGCTTTTCCATTTTGAACAGCCTTAGAACGTTGCCACAATATCAAAAATAGGATTACAATGTAAGTACGCTCGTTTAGCCACTAAAAACACATAAAATGGAAACGAAGCAATTTTAGGATCAAATGAGAATTATGGGACCGCGCCAAAATTTCTAGAATTGACTCCGTCAAGAGGTCCTAAACTACTCCCTAAACTTGTGTTCCAAAATGGAACATGATCCCAAGCTCGAAACAGCTACAACAATAACCATGCAATTTAAAAAGAAACCCAAGCTAGGGAAGCCTATAAACTCAAAATTTTACTTAAAACGGAGGCTCTTCGACAGCTCCCAATCACAAACTTAAGTAGCCACGCTCCCAACAATTACACAGGACTTTAAATCGCTGAAATCGAAGCCTGAGAGCTGAAGAAATCACCAAAACAAACCAAGATAAAAAGCTGAAAATCGCAACTAAGTCTTTTATTCGAGACTTTCGACCTTCGCTTAAGCGTCCATGAAAGTCATTTAAGCGACATGCCTCAATAAAGTGGGCCTCATTTTTGCGAGCTCATCTCCGCAAAATCTAGATTCACTGAAGTGAACACAATCATCAATAGCGAGGTCCCCTAAAGCGAACATATGGTCGCTTTAGCGACAATGGCTTGCATGGCTAGGCTCGCTTAAGAGAATCCCTAGTTTCAATGCTTTCACTTAAGCGAACCTAATGGCACAAAAGCAGCCACCCCAGACATCAGGCATCGAAATATTTTAGCAAAGTCCAGCGGACTCCGACCGGGGGCTTAGGATTGGTTCGGAACCCCGTAAACACAAATGATATATGAAAACCACTCAAATTTGACATTCAGGACTCAACAGAGCAATTAAAACTTCCATACGAGGTTGTCTTGATAAAATATGGGTCCCACACCCAACTCCAATTTAAGCCAAAATCCACAAGAGGGCTCAAAATAGGCCTAGAAGCCTCAGGACCTAAATGAAGGATCGTTTTAGAGCAAATTCAATATTCTCGAGCTAACCAGACTGACGAAATTCTCATCCGAGCTTGTTTACTTATAATATTGCTAAAGTTAAAACACCTAATCACACAAACTTGCACTAAAAGCCTCAAGAGTCGTGTTGACTATGCTACTAGCCTAAAATGATCCTTTCGGAGCTGATGAGATTGTCAGAATTAGATTATGAGGTTTTCTTCTTGAACTTCTAATAAAAATGACCTTTCACGATTTAAAAGCTCCAAAATACTAAACCTCACATAAAAACTAAATGAACGATCAAGTGACCGGACTATCAGTCCCAGCAAGTCATAAATGACATGGGGTTACTACAAGAAATCTCTAAATGATAAAGAGAGGAATACACACAAAAATGACTTAGAGGTCATTACAACATCCACTGCTAAAAGGAATTTCTTCCGTGAAAGCAAGAGTCAATAAGTACTTGAAGGCTCAAACAAGCAAGAAAACTACTCCCGCAGATCATGCTCGGTTTCCTAGGTAGCCTCCTTAACTGGATATTGTTTCCAATGGACCTTAAACACATGAATGGCTCTTGAACGCAACTGTTGCACATCTCTGGCTAGAATGAAAATTGGCTCCTCCACGAAAGTCAAACGATCATCCAAATATACTTCATATAACTAAAGTACATGCGACTCATCTGGACCATACCGGCACATCATATAAACATGAAAGATTGGGTGGATAGATGCGAACATCGGAGGCAAAACTAGCTAATATGCAACCTCTCCAACAGTCTTGAGGATCTCAGAAGACATAATATACCTAAGGTTAAGATTTCCCTGCCAAATGGGCGACACACGAAGGAAGACTCTATCACCAAATGGAAAAAAACCCCTCAAATATTGCCGCCTACGATTTGAATAACTCATCTGCCTACTCTAGCTATCCGAAGCCTATCCTGAATCACCCTCACCTGCTCAAAAACCTTCGAAATCAAGTTTGTACCATGCAATTTAGGCTTTCTAGACTCAAATCAACTAATTGGAGAGAAATAATACCTACTATATAAAGCCTCGATCGGGGCCATCTGGATACTAGTATTATAGTTGTTCTTGTACGCAAACTCTGCGAAAGGTAAGAATTGGTCCCACTGACCTCCAAACTCTAAGACACAAGCCTGCAACATGTCCGTAAGAACATGAATATTATGATCCAACTGATCATTAGTCTGCGGATGGAATGTTGTGCTAAGGTCAATGCGAGTGCCCACATCATCTTGAAAAGTCCTCTAGAAGCTAGAAGTAAATGGAGCACACTGATATGATATAATAGAGTCCGGCACACCATATAGATGATTCAAATAATAAATGTAGATACGGGCCAATCTCTCGGTGTTGAATGAAGACTGAACAAGGAGAAAGTGTGTTGATTTGGTCAATCGATCAATGATGACACAAATACTATCAACACCTCTAGAAGTTCAAGGCAACCCTACCACAAAGTTCATAGTGATGCGATCCCACTGCCACTCTAGAATGGGTAATCTCTGAAACTCATCACCAAGTCTTAAGTGCTCATCTCCTTGCAACTCATGCAATGGGACACATAATGCTACCTCAATGCACAATTCAGCTTTGCGGTTCCCGGATGGATAGATTATCTAAAATCGAGGGCCTCACAAAGTATCAATTGAATCAAACCCCGAACTCTTGGAACATAAATATGACCTTTAAACCTCAAAATTCCATCTAAATCCATGAAATCTTACCGGCATTCTTGCTAACACTTGATTTTGAAGTGCCATCAAGGCCTCATCCTCAAACTGATAGCTACATACATAATCACGTAAAGAGGGATGGACTCCCACATAGGCTAAAACACACCTAGAATTTGAAACATCCAACCAAACCATGTCATTAGCTAAGGATTGAATGTCCAAAGTTTAGTGTCGCTACATAGTAGATAAGAAGACTAGAAACCCATACTCATTGTCTTCTAACTCAAGACATCTGCTACCATATTCGCCTTGGCCAAATGGTAGAGAATAAAAAGGTTGTAGTCCTTAAGAAGCTCAATCTAGCAATGTTGCGTCAAATTAAGGCCCCTCTGGAACATAATATACTGAAAACTCCTGTTGTCATGACCCAAAGTATACCCTAGGCGTAACATGGCATATATAACCCCAAGAGGCCCTACAAAATCCATTAAGCATATATCATACAAGATAATATAAATAAAGACTTTAAAATATAACGTTTCACATATCAAAGAGTTTGACAAAGGAGAATTCTAACAAATGTTTCAAAGCCATCTAATACATCATAAGGAAAGTGATAACGACGTAACCCATACATCACATACAAAGTTCAAAAAGGGAAATAACATAAATCTATAAAGAATCTCAGTCCTCAGAACATGAGGACTATCAATAAACTTGAAGCACTCAATCAATGTCTAGCCACGAGTATGCGAGGTAGGAATGTCAGACCCTACATTCATGAGATAATGTAGGCAACAATATGTATTAGTACATGGAATGTATTAAGTATGGGGAAATATGCATAAACATGGACATCATAGCATAATGGTATAAAACATGTAGACATGATCAATATTTGGACATTTTAAACATAAAGAAGTCAAACATGAAAATCATAAGACATAGTCAATGCTTTTGAAATAAAGACATACAAATGTTTTGAAGAAAACATAGTCATTTTATGTGATCTTAGCTTTAACGGACAATAAGACCATGAGAGCTATATAATGGAATTTGGTATATCCCTCATACCAAAGGAAGGGGAATCTACTTGCCAATGTATAATCCATACATATCATCATTTGCTAAAGTTGATTCACTATCTAGGTCATTTAGGACAATCCTACAAGGGCACATAGTTTGAGACTAGAGGTTGCTACTAGAGACTATCTTATTTGAGCCTCCACCTCAAGGCCCTCTCGGTGATAAGTCTAAATCCCAACGAAATGGATAAAAGTCAATTATCATTATAACATAGGAAAGGAAATGATCAGTGCCAATCCACATCTTTCAAGACCAAAACAGAGAATAACTCCTTACACATAATTCAAGATAGGTTAGAAAATCTTTCACCAAGGTGAATCCATATGTAAGAAGTACCTTTCACAATAATGATCATTATAACATGTGAGAAAACCTTTCACAATAACATTGATACTTTTCTTTCAAAGCATCCTCAAATTATTTATAATAACTTCATAAAAAGATGCATATCTTTATAACTTCATAACTCATAGGTTCATGAGTTAATCACAGGTTCATAGTGAAAAATCATAATTTAAGCATGGTTAACATAATTTCAACTAAATACCATGTATTAATATAGAATCATGCATTAGAAGACTTGTTTAGCAAAAATCAATCACAATTGAAAGAAACTCATAAGGATTTAATTGAAACCCTAATTTAAACAATTGAATTTGAGATTGAGAATTGGAAACCTTGGGGACCATGGAGGAAAGGACTCCATGGGTAAATACCCACATGCCTTGATCCTTTAAACCCAAAAATAATGGAAGATTGGAGACTTGGATGGACACTATATCTTCCTCTTCTTCCTTAGTCTCAAGAGAATTTGGGGAATGAAATTGGGGGAATTTAGGAGAATGAATAGAGAATGGTTATCTGGGCTTAAAATTGTTATATAGGGCTTAGGGTAGAAGGTAAAATGACATAGTTTTGATCTAAAATAATTAGGGAAATCACCCAAAAGCCCTTGAAAATAACTGTCGATCTCGGCCTACGGTTCCCACCTACGGACTGTAGAACTTTCTATTATCGGTACTGGTCAACAATTGATCAAGTACTGGGACTATGATTTTACCTATCTTTTGAGAGAACCTTTCTACAGCTCGTAGGTCTTCCTACAGTTAGTAGACACCAACTCTAGACACCAACTGTAGAAACCAACTTTGACCCTCATAATTTTATTAAGTCTGAGACTCACCTATGAGACCTATATATGACTCGTACATATGATGATGGATCATCCTGGTGAACCATAAAAAAGGTACTAGGACTTGGTTTTAGAAAATTATTTTCCCCCTTTCTCCGGTTGCCATCTACGGCCCGTAGAAGCTTCTACAGTCTGTAGATGCTTCTATGGTCAGTAGATGGGACCCCTAGATAACCTGCAACCCTAAAAACTACTGTCGCTCAGTGTACATCTCGCAACAAACTCCATACAGGTAGTCCCTCCATATCTTAAGCACAAAAGCTAATGTCGCCAACTCAGGGTCATGAGTGGGGTAGTTGCACTGATGTATCCTAAGATGCCTCAATTCTTAAGCAACAAACTCACCCCTGCATCAAACTACAACCCAAACCAATGCCGTATACATCACAATAGACCGTGAAGCCCTCGCCCTCAACTGAAAGAGTCAATACAAGAGCAGTAGTTAGCGACTACTTGAGCTTCCGAAAGCTCAACTAACACTCCTCAGACCACTCAAAAGGATCATCAAGGCAATTTAACTGGTTCAAAGGTGTTTTGATAGTGGAGAATCCCTCCACAATCCATTAGTAGTAGTCTACTAACCAAACAAAGCTCCGAACCTCAGTAATTGAAGTGAGCCTAGCCCAATAACGAATAACCTCAATATTTGCAAAATATACCATGATGCCATCCTTGTATACCATGTTCCCCAAGAATTTTATAGACTCAGGCCAAAACTCACACTTTGAGAACTTGGAATAAAGTTGTTGATCTCTCAAAGTCTGAGCAACACAATCCTCAAATGTTGCTCATGATTAGTCCTACTCAACGAGTATACCAGAATATCATCTATGAAAAAAATGATTAACAAATCATGATACATCCTTGTTGTGAGGCCAAATATATATATAATCAATATTCGCCTCATATTTATTTTTTATGGTTGTTTTTAGCATAAATTTATAAATTTTTCTTATTCTATGTATTTTATTTGTAGGATTGAAGTGGTGTGAAGATGAAGAAATTTGGAGCACAAATAAATTAAAACCAAGAAGTCATACAAGGAAATCAAGATGATAACTTAACAGATTAAATTTAATAAAATATTATATATATATATATATATATATACAGAGCAACAATTTTCAAATTGAATTGTAATTGAGAGACAAAACTATTGTTGAGGTGGCGAAAAAAAAGAGACTTGCAGAAACAACAAATAATTGGAACCCAATTCCTTTGAGTTTTCAGTTTCCTAATATGTTTTGGACTCAATTATTTTATTTTTGATTTCTATATTTATAAATAGTCCATAAAACTATCCAACCAACAGCCAATAAATAATACACAATATACAACTTAGAGCTTATAGCTTGAGAACTTTGGAAGAGTCATCGTGAATGCCTGAGAACTTTAGTTTATTCTTTCTTGTCCTTTATTATTTATTTTTATTTGTGATTATTGAAAGATATTTTCACTATTGTTCTTAAATTTTCATGATTAACAGAAAAAACATTTATTTTAATAAATTTTTATTGTGTTTTTGAGATAATGTGTAGCTAGATTTCATAACTAGGATTGTGGGAACCATGATGAATTATTGAAGTAAGTTATTGTAAAAAGTGATTCTTGAATGATTTTTATGCATGCATTATTTATCTCTTCACTCTGATTGCTTTTTAACAGTGCACAATGTTGGAACCCACCTTATTCCTACTTGCCCAACCAAGGAAATAACGAATGGGAAAAAAGATTAAACAATAGAGATTTAACGTGATAATCTGCCAGCTAATAACTTAAACCTAGAGTGTGAAGGTTAATCTGGGGTCAAGGGTAAGGGTTAGTAAAACATACACCATAGACCGATCAAATTGCGTGGTGAAATTCCCTACTTGGGCGACCAATCACTTAGGAGGTACCTAACTTACTGATCATGCATGCTAAAATTTAAAATAGATCACTAGTACAATATTCTTACTATGTTATGAAATCATGGGGAACACATTCCTAGTTATTTCTAATAATCTAAATAGAAATAAATACTTAGTTCCAAGATATTTTTATTCTTTTTATTTTTGTTTCAATTTAAATTCTCCCTTTTTTAAATAACGACTGTCGAGTTAAATATTGCTATTGATAATATTCTTTCATATTCTCTGTGGCATCGATCCTGGCTCATAGTTGGGTAAATATATTGTATATGACTGCTTATATTTCTTTTCGAGAAGTATGTTTGGATGTTATAAAAAATGGTGCCGCTGCCGGGGAATGTGGCATAGAAATTATCTTTAGTATTTATTTTGACTTGTAAACATTATTTTATTTTAATTCTTTTAGTTTTTTTATTATTATTTTTAATTTTCTTCAGAGGTCATTGAAAAAGTATGTAGTGATAAGTGTTCTTGTATTTCTTGCACTTTTGATATTATGGATTCTTATAGGTTAGTTTTTTCTCAACAAAATAATCTATATGGGGACATGAAAGATTTGCTGATACTCTTTATAAAACCATAATTAAGCGTATGTATGAGGTTAATATGTTTGGGTGTGATATATAAAACTTAAATGTTTAGTTAAATGCAAAGATTGATGCGTATGACACCCTGCAATTTAGTAATAACATGTGTGTGGAAGAAAATATACGTATAAACTAACTTGAGAAGCTAAAATTGGAGGGTGAATTACTGGATCATACTTTTATCGATGTTGTCACTGTTGAGTAGAGTACACTAGAGTTATGTGATAAAGTATATAATATTATTCTTAAAAGCTCTAATGTGTGTAAATATGAGGGTGTAAATAATAATACAATCCATGTGTTAGGACACATTGAACCTCATTCCAATAATTTTTCCACATTATGTTTAGATGATGAGCTATTAATCGAGCTATCTAAACCTATAGAAGAGTGTATATGGTGGGGGGGGGGGGGGGGACAATGGGGA
>JAJOOH010037361.1:0-25180 GCA_029582605.1 Solanum gracilifrons | reverse complement strand
ATTAATATTATTTTAAGCTAGTTATGTTGTTACTTGGTTATTGTTATTGTTTTGTTGTTTGTTATCATTTAGTCATTTATATATTATTTTATTTCATCCATGTTTCTTTTATATGTAATTGTGGTGGTGTGTTACTGTTAATTTCTTTTATTTCTGATGCCACTGTTTCTATGGTCTCTCTAACCGTGATTATTAATTATTATTTATGTTTAAGTTTAATTATTTTTATTGTTTGTTAAAGACATCTCATAATTTTCGTTTCTTTTGAAAACATTCCTTTAGTACTTTAGGTGTGTAGTCGTGTGTTTACTGTTTAATAACTGTTACTTTTAATATAGGTTGATCATTTTATTCTATCGTTAATATTAATTTAACCAAGGATTTATTAATGTTTCATTTGATATTACATTTCTTAAATTTGATTTAATTTTGTTTTCTTGTGTTGCTAAAGAGATTTACATACATACATACATGTTAAATTGGCCAATGAGAAAATCTCTCTGTCGGTTTTGGAGGCCTCCACATTTTGAAAGATGAAAATTTAGTTTAATGTTATATAAGTTTTATGTTAAAATTGGTCGATGAAGAAATTACCGTCGATTTCTAAGGCTTTCCATGTTAATAAGACGGATTTTTATTTTTTAGTTATTCTTTGATTCATTTATTTTTATTCATGTTAATTTATTACTAACACTTTTACTAAGTGTCTGTACAGGTACTCGGAGGTGCTTCCCATTAAAGCTATTCAAATTAGGTTTGAATTATACCCTTATTCATTATTGTATATTATTGACGATAGGCAAATTTAGGCTGATTCATATATTATTGTTTTATCATATTACTTGTTTATATTACATATTTATTATACTTGTACAATATTTTATCATCCTCCTCAATTTGAAAAAAATGAACTCAATCGGGACCCACATTTGCGGATTTCGAAGGATGCCTAATCCCTTCCCTTCGAAATAACTTGAACCCCTTACCTAGAATCTCTTGGTTTCGTAGATCATATAATTGGTTTCCTAGGTTTCTTAAAATTAGTTGGCGACTCTTTTAAAATTCTTATTTCCTTTAAATTCTTTCAAAATACAATTAATTGATTATTTTTTGAGTCATCGCGACGTTTCACCCTATTTGAATAGAGTAGGAATGTGAACAGTGTGTGTTAAACATTTTTCATCTTAGACCTTTGTATAGACGAAATTAATCTTACCCAGTTGATGGAAACACAATTTCGCAACGATTTCTATCTTTTTATGATGTTTAGGTAAAACCCAATTCTTGGGGTGTGGTTATGTGATTATGGGTTGATTTAGCTATTGGGTATTATTAATGTATAGTGTAAATGCTTTTTAAAGGTGATTTCATTCGGTAATTGTGGCTTAATCTAAAGGCTTGTAGTCGCAAATGCAACTCTACCTTCGTGTTGTTGGCTTGCTCTAGAGATTGGTTTAAAAATCAAGATTACTGATTTGATGGTCTGTGGATATTGGGTTGTCATGGGTTCAGCTCGAGAGAGTGAATCCTAAACCTTTTTCCACATATTAGGCTCGAGAGAGTGAATGGACTAAAGTGTAGGCTGTTCTTAATTGCTGCTTATAGGTGTTCGAGAGAACCCAATTTGATTCGGGGTAAATTGTTCAAGAAAAAGTTTATCCCCACTAAAGTCTAGCTTATTCACTTATTTACAGCTATTTACTATTAATTTCAATCACCCATTTGTCTACCTTAGCCCACAATCCAATCACATCCCAATAACCCGTCTCTATACTTGCTTTTTTCTTGTTATTTGTTGTTGTAGTTGACAATTGAAACCAAAATCCCCTGTTATTTGACACTTATGTCACCCCTAACTTGAACCATGCTTTTATTCGTAAATCTTTTTACCCATGATTGACTTGAACATATACATGCTTTTCTATTGTTTTTCAAATACGTACCACTCCCTGTGGGATTCGACCCCAACTCACTTAGTTGGGTTATATTACTGACTAATTAACTATTGTTGGCACTTAGTATTGGATGAAGTGTGCTGATATGTGAAATCAATATCTTATGGGTCTCTTAACTCATTATGTGCTAATATTTATGGTCATTTGAAGTTAACCCAAAACTTAAAATAACTAAGGAATGACTTGAATGAATTCTCTTTAATTCTTTTTGGAACTGAAGGTGCTATATCTAATGACCTTATTACTTAAGAAAAATTTAATTCCTTGATAAAATCTTACTCACAACGAAGAATGGTTCGAGTTTAGCTCAATTTTTTTTTTTGGGTGTTACAATAACCTTCAACGAAATTAAGAGTATCAATTGAAATAGAAGTAATGAGGATTTGTCAGTCCAACACTCATGTTATTTTAAAGTACAACACGATATTCATTGACAAGGTAAGGGACAAGTTGTTTCCAAGCCAATTGATCAGTGAAGATGTCATGATCGAGTACGATGGTGAAGAAAATGAGGTATTTGTATAAATTAATTTGTATATTTTTTTGCAAATTCCTTTTCCTATCATTTATCATTTTAATTTTTTGTATATATGTAGTGTTGATACATTTGATTTGTATAAGTTATGTATTTTTTAATTCACGTGTGATTTTTGTAGTTCAAATTTGTATATTATCAAAAAGCATATACTATAGCTCCTAGTTGTATAAGCTCAACATTTGTGAATGCTTTTGTATACATTTGATTTGTATATTTATGTATTTTTTAATCCACATGTGAAAATTGTAGTTTGTATTTGTATATTATCAGCAAGTATACATTTAGATCTTATTAGTATAATTTCAAATGACTAGATATATCAAAAGTTTCCACATATTACAAATATAAATCACACCAAAAGTAAAATTTGACCTTTAAATCAACAAATTTAAATTGTATATTTGATTTTGTATCAATTATACAAATCACTATATCATCATAAATCCATCAATACAAATATAATTAGATACAAATACAATACAATCAAATCTTCGTGTTATGCAACTACGTAAATAAAATAAAAAATCAAACGATACAAATACAAACAAATCAATCAGATCTTAGTGTAATTTTGAAGCACAAAAATATAAATAGAAAATCAATCGATACAAATAAAATTTAATCTGATTTTCGTCTAATTTTTAAAAAAAAAACAAAAAAACATCAATATATATAAATACAATGAGTGATTGAGGGTTTTTTTTTCCCTTGTTTCATTGGATTATGCGTGAATCATGGGATTTTTTATCAAAATTGTTGTGTCTATCATAAAATAAATTGAAAGTTCTATTTGTATAAATATTTAATAGCCACACGAGATATACAAATCCTGAATGAATATGTACTCAAAGTATAGCTACATTGTCTAATTATCCTAACATTAGCTATTTTAGCTCGTTATATTTCAAATCTTTGCTATTTTTAAAAATTTCTCCAACCCAAATGAAGTTAATAAGCCCAAAAGAAGAGTTTTTGAGAATAAGGGGAAGATAACATGAAAATTCTATATATAATATAAAGCTAGATAAAAGAAAAGTGACGTGGCACCTCTTTTTGGTCAAAGATTCTATATATAATTATTATTTCTTCATTTATTCATGTTTTTAATATATCAACATTATTGTCTTTATTTTCATTAATTTCATGACTTTTGGTGCTAATAACTCTTAAATTATATTAATATTCATGATAATAATATTGGAAGGTGAATAGTTAATCTATATATCTATATAACGCTAGATAAAAAAAGAAGTGACGTGGCACCTCTCAATGGCCAAGATTCTATTTATTTATTTTTGTGGTTTTTTGACATTTTTTCTAAAAAAAAATCAACTATTTTACTTTATCAAATCATCTCTTTAATTCATACTTCTACAATTACATAATTAATTTAGTAATATCTATAACTCCTAACTTTTCATATTCATAACCTTCAACTTATTTAATATATAAATTTAAACTCCTAAAAATTACACTTATAAAAATTGATGATTATTTTATTCTTATTTTTCTTATTCTTCATATTTGTTCTCTTTGGTTGGTTAATTTTTTGTCTTCTTTGACTTGATTTTGGAGGAGAGAGATCTATATATAATGAAGGATATTAGACATTTTTGCATAGTTTGATTTTACGAGGTAAAATGATTTGACATGCATAATATGATTATCACTTTTTTCTATTGTAATTATATATTTAATGATTATCATTCTGGATTCTTGAGTATACGAATCATGAGTTCACTTTTAGATAAAAAGATTTGATTTTTTCTATTTGCTTCTCTTTGTAGGTTCCTTCTTCGTTCTTTAACTCATAACTAAATATTCTTTAAGGTTTTTACTTGATTAGTTAGCTTTATTTTAATTTTTTTGGTTGTTGTTTTAAGGTTAACTTACCGTGTTTACAGGTCTGGATGTTTTTGAAAATCAAAGTAGAAAAAGGTGTTAACATATACATGTATGCTACTCAAGAAAGTATGTAGATATAATTTTAAAGTTATGTGGATCAACTTTTTATTTATTATAATGACAGAACATGAGAATATAAAGTTAATTCATTTTGAACGTAAAGTTTAATTCATAGAAATTTTACTATTAATATGTAACTTTGTGATCTTCATATTTTAATTTTTTCTATTATTATTGTTAGAATTTCTTAAGTTTTTTAAATTTTTAGAGATTACTATTATTATATGTTGGGTCCAAACTAAAAATGCAAAAGTATTTAGTTAGGATAAAACGATTTAGTAAAATTGTTTGTCTCTCTCAATCTATTTTCTTTACCAACATATAAATTATTTACATAAAAGAAACGTGATGTGACATGTTTTTTGGCCAAGAATCATATTTATCTTTTTTTCTCATTTTTTTGACAATTTTTCCTATTTATATATATCTTATTGTTGTACAAAAATGAATATGTCAAGTACTACTCCTTCATTTATTAATGTTATTAAATAGATAATTTTAATTGTCTTTATTTTCATGACTTTTTGATGATCATAACTCCTAAATTATATTAATAATTATGTTCATAATATCATTTGATATTTAATTATCTTTATTTTCCTTACTTTCATGACTTGGTCATAAATCTTAAATAATATTAATAGTCGTATTCATGATATCATTTGATATTTCATATTGTTATCCTATAAATAGAGGCATTATAAATTTTTAGTATAAAAATAATCAAATATATATATATGTGTGTGTATATTCAACGCTAGATACACGTATATATATATTCAACGCTAGATACACGTATTTTTTTTTGTAAATTATTTCTTCATCACTCTCTATAAATTATGTGTTTATTTTATTTTGTTTTTATGGTAAGAGTATAACCTCAACGGTAATGTTTCACTATAGCAACTTAATTGTCTCTTCTCGCAATGCACACTATAATAATACAAGTTTAAATATAATGTAGACAATAAAATTCGCGTCAAAAAAATAAGAATCAAGAACGGAAAAGTATCACAACAATCGTATTTATTATTTCTAAGTTTAAATGTTACTATCTCTATGACTCATTTCAAATCATCTTTTCAGATATAATTCAAGGGCTCTTGAGCTTTGATCTTGAATTTGTCTTGAACTTGATCTTGGATTCAAGTGCTTTAAAGCTTGTTCTTGAATCTTCGATGAACTTGAACTTGAACTTTATCTTGATCTTGAATTTTACTTGAATTCAAGGGGTTCGAGCTTGATCTTGAATCCGATGGTCTTGATCCTTATCGTTCTTGAATTGAATGCTTGAATTGTCAAACTTGTATCTTATAGAGAATTTTATGGCGTTTGTACCACGGGCTTTCTCTAGCTTCTTGTTTTGAATTTTTTGGTCCCTTTTTTGAAATATAAGGACCTCTATTTATAGTTTTAAAATAGAGGAGTTGTGATTGGAATAGGATTCCCTTCGGCCAATCAGATTTAAGTAACATGACATAGGGGCTTTATGCAGCGGGCTTAAATTAAATACATATTTTTATTGGATTTAAATAATTGACTCAATTATATTAATCCATAATATTTATTTGGACTAATATATTCATGAATTTAATATAATCTAAATCATTTTATAAATTTATATTTAATATTTTTTAAATGATTACAAATGTCCCCTGCTTAAAGTCTTGTCGAGATATTTTCTCTTTGAAAAACTAGACTTGAAGAACTTGAAGATTTCCACTTGCGACTTAAACAATTTGAAGACATCATCTTGCAGACTTGAAGAATTTTAAGATTTAAACTTGTAGGCTTAAAGAATCTGAAGACTTTGTAGGGTTGAAGAATTTGAATACTTCAACTTGCAGGCTTGAAAATTTTGAAGTCTTCAACTAATAGGCTTGAAGAATTCGAAGACTTCAACTTGCAAGCTTAAAGAATTTGAACACTTCAACTTGCATACTTGGATAATTTAAAGACTTCAACTTGTAGACTTGAATAATTTGAAGACTTCAACTTGTAGACTTGAATAATTTGAAGACTTCAACTTGTAGACTTGAAGAATTTGAAGACTTCAACTTGCAAACATGGAGTATTTGAAGACGTTAACTTGCAGGCTTGAAGAATTTGAAGACTTCAACTTGTAGACTTTTTAACTTGCAGACATGAACAATTTGAAGACTTTAACTTGCAGTCTTAGAGATTTCGGTGAACTCAAGTTTTGAAACAACTCATATTCAAATGGGTTTTCCCCCATCAAGAGTCACCACTATTTGGTGCACGTTTGAAGTTTGATGAAAGATTACTCATAGTTTTAACTTTCACGAGACAGATAAAGTGGGAACATTTGTTTTTTTGATACTCATGCAACTGAACTTAGAATATGGTTCTAAGAGCCTACATACCACAATGGAGTGGATCAAATTCACAACATAGTTCTGGGGAGAGTGAGTGACTTTTTTTTGTTTTTTTATTATTATTGTGTCGTACATGGTTTATTCTCTTGTGGATCAAGAGTGACATGAATTTTAGGCCCGTACCATAAGGAGAGTTTCAACTTGAATATTTAACTCTAATTTGAAGAGCTTTGTGACATACAATTTAAGGTCGTGTTTCAAGGAACATTTCAACTTAAAGATTTAACTCAAATTTGAAGAGCTTTATGATATATAGTTTAAGCTCATGTTTTAAGGAGTATTTCATCTTGAAGATTTAACTCAAATTTGAAGAGCTTTGTGACATGCAGTTTAAGCTCGTGTTTCAAGGAGAATTTCAACTTGAAGACTTAATTCAAATTTGAAGAGCTTTGTGACATACAGTTTAAGCTCGTGTTTCAAGGATAATTTGAACTTGAAGATTTAACTCAATCTTGAAGATTTAAGTGACATACAGTTTAAGCACGTGTTTCAAGGAGCATATAAACTTTAAGATATAACTCAAATTTAAAGAGCTTTGTGACATACATTAACGTCGTGTTTCAAGGAGAATTTCATCTTGAAGATTTACTCAAACTTAAAGATTTAAGTGACATACAGTTTAAGTCGTGTTTCAAGGAGCATTTCAGCTTCAAGATTTAACTCAAATTTGAAGAGTTTCGTGACATACAGTTTATGCTCGTGTTTCAGGGAGCATTTCAACTTGAAGATTTAACTCAAATTTGAAGAGCTTTGTGACATACAATTTAAAATCGTGTTTCAAGGAGTATTTTAGCTTGAAGATTGAACTAAAATATGAAGATCTTTTAAACATAGAGATTTAGCTCAAATTTAAAAAGCTTTCTCACATGTAGTTTTAGGCCCGTGCATCTAGGAGCATTATAACCTGTAGTTTAGGCACATGCGCTGAGGAGCCTTGTAATTTGAAAAATTAACTGTAATTTGATGAGCTTTGTAACTTAGAGATATAACTCAAATTTTAAGACCTTTCAAACATAGAGATTTAACTCAAATTCGAAGAGCTTTGTTATATAAATTTTAGGCTTGTATGTTTAGGAGCATTATAACTTGCAGTATAGTGTAACGACCCGAACCTTCGTTAATTAGGAAAAACTAAACATCGAAAAGCACTGGGGCCACTGTCCCGCTAGGGCGGCAACGCCACAGCGATATAAGTAGCTACCAGAGTGGGATAGACTAGACATAATGCAAATAATGTGAAGTCTGATTTTCACCTTTTTCCAAAATCACCTAAATGTGGTGAGAAACAACCCAAAAACCCTCCCTAAGCTGCTCTAAGCTTGGGAAAGAAGGAGAAAGAGATTTCTAGCATGGGGACAACAATAGCTTGTGGATTTTCAGTCAAAATCCTCCGTCCCGTCGTCTGGAAAATAGAAATTTATCTGCAATCCCTCTGAAATGCTTGGTGCCCAGGTAGGGTAGGTTTTATTAATTGAGTAGTTATAAATCAGATGTTCCCCGCGTAGTATATTGGAATTGACGGTAGAAATCATGCATAGGCTTTTGTGCACTGAAGAGAGTATGATCTATATATATTCCTAGGACGTATACTTCAAGGGAAAACCCCTAGCTCGTGAATTAGGGTTTTAGGTGATGGTTGTGATTCCTAATTGTGTAGGGTCTGCGTTGATTGATCGCATATGGTATGCATGCGTATATGTAATCCGATAAAACATAAATGAACCTAATGAATTGATTATAACAATGCATGCCATGAATTTGAGTACTTGACTATATGATGTGAGTATTGTATATTATTGATGCGATTGTGCTTATGATTGTGATGATTGGATCGGGTGTCACGTATCGACACGCTAACTTGCATTGGATCAGGTGATGCGTACTGACACACTAACTTGCATTGGATCGGATGTCACGTAATGATATACTTATTGGATCGGGTGCTATGTTCCGGCACACTAACTTGGATCGAATTCCACGTTCAAGGACACTAACAGTTTGGGCATAGGTTCCATGAGATGACCATTGACCTGTCATGTGTGTCAATTATTGAGAATGTTGAATTGTGCATTGCTGTTGAATTGATAACAGGTTTGTGCATTATATTATGATTATATGTGTAGGTTGTGGTGTTTTAGAGTAGTTGAGGTATATTTGTTGCATAATAGATTAGGAATGGCTAGGTTCCAATCGGAGAGTGATATGGTAAGTAAAGTCCAATGGTCTAGATGTCAATAAGTGTTACATTAGGAAGGTGGTAATGAGAATCGTCATTGAGAGTGGGGTGGTGTTATGTTGTGTTGTGGAATAGACATGTACTATCTAGTAGAGGATTAGTATTGAAACAGTTAACAAGTCTTGATAGAACGTACTATGGGGACAAGGGGTGAGTGGTGAGATGGAAGAAAAAAGGATTATTTCATGAGTGGTTGGTGAGGTTTGTATTGGTTAACTCCAGAATGGTAAGTGCATGATAGATATAAAGGTGAATGAATGAATAGTCTTATTTCATGTTTTCACTGGTCGATTTCTTATATTATTCGGTGGGTATCGGGTTGACCGATGATGCCTACTAGTATGTGTGGTTATACTGATACTGCTCTTGCTTTGCCTTTTTGGGCATAGTCTAGTTGCAGGTTCAGTGATGTTTCATAAGTGAAGACCAAGGCAATCTCCAATAGCTTCTATATTTCCTTCCATGTGGTGGGAGCTGTGTCATTTACATTTTGTTATATCTTGTATTCTTAGTAGCTCTTGTACCTGTTTAGACTAGATCTCTAGGGGTGTTAATTACTTTACAAGTCTTAACTCAAATTGTTTTAAACTCTTATTTATGAAAATCTCCATGAAGTTGTTTTATCCTAGTTTTCATAATCTTCCGCATTGGTTTTACTTATTGGGAATTGAGGGTTCTCCTAGTTAGGTGTTAGGGTAGGTGCATGCATAGCTCGGTGGGTTGGGTCGTGACAAATTGGTATCAGAGCCCAGGTTACCGGTCTCCCCGTACAAGAGAAAATATGGAGTAGACTCCTGCAGATGGGTGTGTTGACGTCCACATCTAATCTTTAGGAATATATGAAGCATTATCGTAGGTTGTTCCATTTCTTCTCTCCTTTCGTGTGAGTTGTCGCTTGTGATATGAGTTGAGTCCAATTGGTATCTCAACAAAGGGAACTACATACCGTAGTTACCGCTGAAGGGACATAAGCAAAGTAAATTGGAATTGAGAATGTTCCAATTGGTATCTAGACCTATGGGCAGCATAAACACATGGATGACCCATATTTGTCATCTATGGAACGAACTAACTAATAATTTGGACTTGTCTGTGCAGTGGTAACTTGAAACTGTGAATGTGTGCTCCTTGTTGGCCTAATTAAATGCGAATGGGAAAAGTGTTTTCTTGGACGTGATGCTATGATTATGTGCACAATAAATGCGTGTCTAAATTTTGAAATGTGTAAAATGCTAGCCGAATTGTGGAAATTATGGAAGTTGTGACTGCTTGAGTCTCGTGTAACTCGTTGTGAAAAGAAGGTCATGACTAAGTTCAGTGCGAGGGTCTAGATAATCTACGAAGTGATTCGTAGCCATAATTGGGACGTGCATTGCGATCAACTAATAACCGTGTGAATGTATGGGTGTATCCTAGGGACTAGTGTGTTGTAATGTTGACGTAATGTGAAGGGATTTTGGAGCATGTATCGTTGGGGTGACTCGCGGTAGGCGACAACTATCCTAGCTAATTCCATTTCATGTGCATGAGTTGCCAATACTTCAAATGTATTAGGCTTTATTCCTTGCAAGATGTAGTGAAGACCCCAATTCATGCCTGCACATTTCAATGCTAGAACTTTCACCAAGGTGATCTTTGCAGTTGAGACTCAAACTTCTCCAATGATTGATAAAGTCAACAAATATCTCATTTTCACCTTGACGAGTCTTTGTTAGTTCAATCATACTAACAACACGTCTTGTGCTATGGAAATAATTAAGGAACTCTTGCTCTAATTGCTCCCAACAATCTATAGAATTAGGTCCGAGATCTGTGTACCAATCAAATGCATTTTCTTGGAGAGATCGTACAAACTCTTTAACGAGATAATCACCATACATCCCAACATCATTGAGTGTTTCGATAAAGTCTGCTATGTTGTTTGGGATTTCCTTCTCTATTAAATTGTTGAAGCTTAGGAGGTCGATAGCCCTCGGGCATCAAGTTATCAATTCTTTGTGTATATGGCTTTACATATGTGGGAGAAAATTTGGATGAGGACTCAGATTTGTCTTCGATAGCATATATAATAAAATATTTCTATTGATTAATGGGAATCAAACCTTCAGTGGATAGATAAATCTCCCAAATTTTTGTTTGCTTTATGCAAGACTTTACTTCGTCTTGAATTTTAGAAAGCTTTAGAGGCGCTTGACTGTCACGACCCAGACCGTCGTGATTGACACCCACACTAACCATTCGGTGGGAGAACCATTAATACTAATCAGCTAACCCAAGAACTAAACATTTAAATATATGGAAGAGGTTTAAATGTAGAAATCATATAGAGTTCCCATAAACTCCAAATATTTAAATAAAACTAACCAAACTAATGCGGAAGAACAACCCCTAGAACCTGGAAGTCAATGTACCAAAACTTCTAACGTGCAACAAGTCTAAGATTAAGGGGTACAACCCTGAAACTAAACAAAAGATATCTAAAGTACTAGTCTAAGTTCGAAGAAAATGGACTAAAAAAAAGAGAACTCATGACGGCCTGGAAGAGCTGGCTCACCCTTGAATTCGATCTCGATCAGTGATCTCCTAAATGAGGTCTGTCAGTAGCCGCTTGAAGATGCCCTATACTCAACAAAGAATGAGCAAGTGTAGTGTCAGTACACAACCACAGTGTACTGGTAGGATCACACGGCTATTCCAGTAAGACCAAAATATATTAGCAATCACAACAAGGTAAACAGATACATGCACATAATATAAACACATATACCGATTATGAATCATGAACAACTTACATTTCCATATTCTTTTTAATACAAGTAATTACAACAATTCAATGGTCCCTTCATGGAACCCATACCCAACTTTGTTAGTGTGCCGGATCGTGATACCCGATCCAAGTTAGTGTGTCGAAACGTAACACATGTTCCTATATGTTTGTCGGTACGTGACATCCTATCCCAATTAGTGCGTCAGAGCGTGACACCTGGCCCATTCAACATGCCACAATCACAATCATAATGTACATTCTCATAATCATACAATCAAGTGTTGATTCATGGGTTCTAATCATTCATTCATACTCATTTGCATTAGATGTGATCAATAGTGCAACATTTGCATACACACATGCATTACAATGAAGCAAATACTAACATACATCACACAAACAGGAAATCAAACCATCACCTACCTTGAAACCAAGTTTGAATCCCCCTAAGGCACTTGAATCTTCCCTTTCCGGATGCTTTCCGCTTGTTCTATGTCTACAAACAAGTAATATAATGCAAGGATCCATAACTAAGGTCTCATTTACCCGGATTTTAACAAACCCAAGACCAGACCCATGATCCTAAGGTGCAGTTAGGGATTTTTCCCACCATCCAATTCAGTCCAAAAACCCTCCCCCAATAATTATTAACCAAGAATCTAATTTCTACAGATTCAAAAATGGATTAGGGGAGTAAAATCCTTACCTTTAGCACAAAAAGTAGTGGAAAATTTCCAAGAAATTACATGGGGTCTTCTCCTAACTCTTAAGAACAAAGTTTGTAGAATTATAACATTTTGGGGTTTATTTCAAAACATAGGTCGCGACTGGCCCGCTATGGGAGCCCCATCCCGCCAAATCAGCCCCGCCGGTATTAATCCCACCTTGGTAGCTTACACAGAGACAGAACCACAGAATTTGAGTTTGAAACCACCATTTCACAACACACCTTCAACTCATGACATTCAAAAACTATTCGCTCACACTAAGATCATTTTCGGGAGTTCTACTTGCCCGAATTCGATTTCATAAAGTCGTACTGGTTCCTTAAAGTCTAAGCTATCAACTAATGTGATCAAATTCATAATTAGATCTCCCATTCAATACCCGATTTGTCTAGACCTTACTGACTCCGATTTTGTCCAAATCTGGACTAGGCTAGGAATTTTTCAAGTTAATACCAAAAATATTTTCGGTCCAAATTTTTCCCCCGTTGGCTTTTCTATAACGACGAGAGCTGGTCATTTCAATAGATACCAATTTACCCATCACTCGTTCCCGAGTGACAAATTAGGGAAAACAAGCTAAAGCAAGAGTGGAGTAGTACCAGATCTTCGAACAACTGGGGATATTTTTCTCGCATATCCTTCTTGGTTTCCCAAGTAGCTTCCTCAACCGGATGATGCTTCCATTGAACCTTCACAGACTTAATCTCTTTGGTCCTCAGCTTCCGGACATCACGATCAAGAATTTCAATCGGTTCCTCCTCATGCTAAAGGTCTTTGTCTAGCAAAACTGAGTCTTATTTTATGATATAATCCCCGTCAGCATGATATCTCTTCAACATGGACACATGAAATACCGGATGAACTCCCGATAAGTTAGGAGGTAAATACAATCTATACGTTGCTGGTCCAATACAGTCAAGAAATTCAAATGGTCCAATGTATCGAGGACTAAGCTTGCCTTTCTTGCTGAATCTCATCACCCCTTTCATGGGTGACACCTTATGAAGACCTTGTTCACTAGCCTGAAATTCCATGTTCCTTACCTTATGATCTGCATACCTTTTTTGTCGACTCTGGGCTACTAGGAGCTTAACTTGGATGCTTCTTACATTATCTTGCGCATCCTTCCTAAGTCAACCCCCAAAGATTTCACATCTCCAGCCTAAAACCATCCTATCGGTGATCTACACCCTCTCCCATAAAGTGCCTCAAACGGTGCCATATCAATGTTGGAGTGGTAACTGTTATTACAAGAAAATTTAGACAACGGTAATAATTTATCCCAATGTCCTCCAAAGTCGATCACACATGCCCTCAACATGTCCTCTAACACTTGAATTGTCCTCTCAGACTGCCCGTACATCTTGGATGGAAAGTTCTTCTAAAGGTGAGTTGAGTTCCCACCTCCTCATGCAATTTTCCCCAAAACATGGATGTGTACTGGGTACCACGGTCTAAGATGATAGAAAGGGGCACCCCATGTAGCCTTACTATCTCTTTTACATAAATTTTAGCCAGTTGTTGCACATTATAGTCTACTATGACTTGAATAAAGTTGGCTGATTTAGTCAATCTGTCAACCACTACCCAAATAAAATCAAGTTTCCCCAAGGTCATGGGGAGAGCGACCACAAAATCCATAGCTATCCTTTCCCACTTCCAATCTGGAATTGGAGTTCTCTGAAGCAAACCTTCCGACCTTTAACACTCATATTTTACTTGTTGGCAATTTAGATACTTAGCCACAAACTCCGCTATATCTTTGTTAATATGAAGCCACCAATAAAGTCACTTCAAATCTTGGTACTTCTTGGTCACACCCGGATGAATAGAATATCGTGAACCATGAGTCTCTTTCAATAAATTCTATATCAAGTCATCTACTCGAGGGACACAAATTCTTCCTTTAAAACTAAGCACACCTCCCGCATCAAGAACCATATCGTGTGCCTTACTAGACACTGTCTTCTTCCTAAGCTCATTCAAATTCTCATCCTCAAACTGTTTGGCCTTGATCTCCTCAAGGAAGGTGGCCTTATCTCAATGTGTGCTAACACCCCACCATTTTCTGAGATACCTAACTGCATGAAATTAGATTCCAAGGTTTGGATTTCCTTAGACAAAGGTCGCTTGGATACACTCAAGCAAGTTAAACTACCCATACTGACCGTTTTATGGCTTAGTGCGTTCGCCACTACATTAGCCTTACGCATATGATACTGGATGGTCAAATCATAATCCTTGAGTAACTCCATCCACCTTTACTGTCTAAAATTCAGATCCTTTTGTGTGAATACATGTTGTAGACTGTGATGATAAGTAAACACCTCACACTTGACACCATAGAGCTAATGCCGCCAGATCTTAAGAGAAAACACTACCGCTGCCAACTCTAGATCATGTGTTGGATAATTTCTCTCATGCACCTTCGAATTCCGTGATGCATAAGCTATGACATTCTTATCCTGCATCAACACAACACCCATATCCGAATGTGAAGCATCATAATAAATAATAAAATATTTACCTTCCACCGGTAGTGCTAGAATAAGTGATGTGATCAAGAGAGTCTTGAGCCTTTGAAAGCTCTCCTCACATTTTTAAGTCCATTCAAAAGGTACCTCCTTTTTGGTCAACCTCGTCAAATGTGTGGCAATAGAAGCAAAGTTTTTCACAAGCCGTCGATAAGAACTAGCGAGCCCCATAAAACTCCTAACTTCAGTCACAGAGCTAGGCCGAAAACAATTCTTAACCGCTTCAATCTTTTGGGAATCTACCATTACCCCTTCCATTGAAAGTACATCTCCCAAAAAGGCAACTGAAGTCAACGAAAATTCACACTTAAAATATTTTGCATACAACTTTTGTTTCACAACAACACCCAGAACAATATGAAGATGGTCAGCATGCTCTTCCTCACTTTTCGAATAAACCAAAATGTCATCAATAAATACTATCACAAACGAATCAATAAATGGTTTGAACACACCATTCATCAAACTCATGAAAGCTACAGGCGCATTTGTCAAACCAAATGACATAACTAGAAACTCGTAGAGCCCATAGCGGGTCCAAAATGTCATTTTTGGTATATCCTCAGGCCTATTTTTTTACTGAAGGTAACTAGACCTTAAATCAATCTAGAGAAAACTGATGTACCATGCAGGGTGTCAAACATATTATCTATCCAAGGTAATGGATACTTATTCCGAATGGTGACCTTATTTAATTGTCGATAGTCTATGCACATCCTCATAATACCATTTTTTTTCTTAACAAACAAGACAGGAGCAGGACATGGGGAAGCACTAGGACGAATAAAACCTTTATCAAGAAGTTGTTGGATTTGAGCTTTATGCGCCCTCAATTCAGCTAGAGCCATGTGATAAAGAGGGATGGAAATGGGGCATGTACCAGGTTCCAAGTCAACACATAAATATATATCTCTATCCCGAGGCATACCAGGCAAATCAGTAGGAAACACTTCTCTAAATTCTGACACCACATGAATGGATTCAATAGAGGGAGGCTCAACCTCAACATCTCCAATATAAGCCAAATAAGCCAAACAACCATGCACTACCAGTTTCCTAGCCCGAATGGAGGATACGATCTTAGCTGGCTTAGGCTTGTACACCCCTTCCCACTCTAACATTTTCCTACCCAAAATCTCTAGAGTCATAGACTTATAGTTCCAATTTAACACAGCATAATAGGCGGTTAACAAGTCATGCCTAAGATTACATCAAAGTTAGTCATATCCAAAATAACCAAATCAGCCCAAGTTTGGAATCCCATAAACATTATAAAACAAGCATGATACACATGGGTGACTATAACTGACTCTCCAACTAGGGTAGAAATATGGATGGAGGCATCAAGTACATCACAAATCATATCAAATCCCAAGGCAAACTGAATGGACACATAAGAATAAGTAGAACCCGGATCGAATAACACATTAATCATCTGGTCACAGACAAGAGTAGTACCTTCGATCACTGCGTTAGTAGATTCTGCCTCACTCTTGCCTGGAAAGGCATAAAACTGAGGCTGAGTGACTTCCCTGCCTGGCTGCTCCGTACCTCTACCTTCTTAGCATTTCCCCGACCTCCACGACCTCACTGATTTCCTCCTCACCCACCTTGTGGACGTCCTCGACCATTATTACCATTTCGCGTGTGTACCACTGCTCTAGTCTGCTGTTGCGCGGGATACAACATGCGTGGGTTCGGACAATCTCTTCTCATATGCCCAGGTTCTCCACAATTATAACCACTACAATCAAAAGATGAACTGCTGCCCACCAAAGGTGCGGCTCCCTGGCTATCCTAAATCATATTCTAAGGTGTACTTCCTAAGTAATAGAAGAGGGTATAGCGGACTGAATTGGTCGGGCTGCAAGTGTCGGCCTCCCTGTACCTCTAGAGTAAGAACCCTGAAATTACATGTGCTCTTAGCTTTCTTAGCCATTGCCTTAGCCTGCCCATCGCGCCTCACTCCTTCCTCTTTCTTTACCAAATCTGTTACCTCATTAATATTTTTTCCTGTAGAAGTCATGTGCACAGACAATACATGTAACTCAGAATTCTGTCCCTTGAGGAATAGACAGATCCTCTCTTCCTCAGTAGTCACCCATTGCGTAACATATCTAGACAAAGCATGGAAGTTAGCCTCATAAGCAGCCATATACATACCACCTTGCTCCAAAGCAATGAACTCATCCTTCTTACTATCTTTCAAGGTCCGGGAAACATACTTCTCAAAGAACATAGAATGAAATTGGGTCCAAGTGAGTGGGGGTAGGACTGACGATCTGCATTCCACATATGCTCTCCACCACTGCTTAGCCTCGCCTTGAAGTTGGAAAGTCACAAACTATACTCCATGCTGGTGTACAATACCTAACTTATGTAGCCTCTCATAATAATCCAAGAAGAATTTGTAGGTATCCTCATTCTCAGAACCATGGAACACAAGCGGCTTCAACTTTAGAAACTTAGTCAACATTTCGTGGTCATTACCAGTCATTTCTGGACCCAAAAAAGGATGGAAGAAGGCATCATTACATAATGATGCATCTCTCCTGGGACTAGGAACAATAGCGGGGCGGTTGGTTGGGGGTTGAGTAGCTTGCACTGCAGGGAGGATTGACGGACCAACCAATCATTTCAGAAAAGACTTGATTTGTTGAGCTAACACTAGGTCCAAGGGAGGAACACTGGTATTCCTAGGCGGTGAATCCTCTTCCTGTCCAATATCCCCATCCTCCTCAATCTCCACATTCTCTTCCACCTTTTTATGTTGTGCGGGGGGAACCTCATTTCTAGGAGCATTCTCAACCGATGCTCCATCCCTAGTAGGTGCTACCCTTGGCCTCTACCCCTTGCTCTTCCTCTACCCTTGCCTCGACCGCAACCTCTTTATGCAGACTTCTCAGCGAGTTCATTGTCGAGAGCTACGGGCCTAACGCCGTTGATTCTAGTTTAATCCTCTGCAGACAGAATTGTGAAGGAAGTTAGATACCAATTTGGATAATGAGATACCAATTGCAGTCAAGTCATAGCACGAAAGTAGACAAGAAGAAACAAAGAGATTTCCTAAAGTCCTATAGCCTCTTGAAGAAAAGTATAGACGTCTCCGTACCATTTCGTAGGACTCTACTAGACTAATATTGGTACACCGAGATCAATGAACCTAGGGCTCTGATACAAATTTTGTCACGACCCAGAACATCGTGATTGACACCCATACTAACCCTCAGGTGGGAGAACCATTATTACTAACCAGCTTACCCAAGAACTAAACATTTAAAGATACGAAAGTAGGTTTAAATGCAGAATCATATAGAGTTCCCATAAACTCCAAACGATTAATTAAACTAAGCAAACTAACTCGGAAGAACAACCCTAGAACCTGAAAGTCAATGTACCAAAACATCTAACGTGCATCAAGTCTAAGAAGAAGGAGTAAACCCTCAAAACTAACAAAAGATATATATAAAGTACTAGTCTAAGTCCAAAGAAAATAGACTAAACAAAAAGAAAACTCATGGCGGCCTGGAAGAGCTGGCTCACCCTTGAATTCGAACTCGATCAGTGATCTCCTATATGAGTTCTATATGTAGCCGTCTGAAGATAGAATCACACGACTATTCCAGTAAGCACAACATATATTACCAATAACAACAACGTAAACACATACATGTACACAATATATACATATATACAGATTATCAATCAGGAACAACTTACAATTCCACATTCTCTTAAATACAAGTAATTATGACAATTCAATGGTCCTCTCATGGAACCCATACCTAAATTGTTAGTGTGCCGGATAGCGACACCTGATCCAAGTTAATGTGTCGGAACGTTAAACCCGTTCCAATATGTATGTCGGTACGTGACATCCGATCCGGGTTAGTGTGTCGGAACGTGACACCCGATCCATTCAACATGCCACAATCACAATCACAATGTACATTCTCATAATCATTCAATAAAGTGTAAATTTATGGCTTACAATCATTCATTCATACTCATTTGCATTAGACGTGATCAATAGTACAACATTCGTATAAACACATGCATTACAATGAAATAAATACTAATATACGTCACACAAACAGGAAATCAAACTATCACCTACCTCAAAACCAAGCTTGAATCCCTCTACGACACTTGAATATTCCCTTTTTGGATTCTTTCTGCTTGTTCTAGGTCTACAAACAAGTAATATAACGCAAGGATCAATAACTAAGGTCTAATTTACCCGGATTATAACAAAACCAATAACCCAAGACCAAACCCATGATCATAAGGTGAAACTAGGAATTTTTCCAACCATCCAATTCAGTCAAAAAACCTCCCTCAATAGTTATTAACCAAGAATCTAAGTTCTACGAAACAAAAAATGGAGTAGGGGAGTAAAATACTTACCTTTAGCACCAAAAGTAGTGGAAAACTGCCAAGAAATCACCTAGGGTGATCTCCTAACTCTTAAGAACAAAGTTTGCAGAATAATGACCTTTTTGGGGTTTATTTCCAACTTAAGTCGCGACTGGACCGCTATGGTGGCCCCGTCCTGGCGGGAATAATCCCGCCCTAGAGGCTTACGCGGAGATAGAACCTCGGAATTTTTGTTCCATAGCCCCATTTCACAACACACCTTCAACTCATGACATTCAAAAACTACACACTCACTCTAAGATCAGTTTCAGGGGTTCTATTTGCCCGAATTTGATTCCATAAAGCCGCACGAGTTCCTTAACGTCTTACCTATCTACTCATGTGATTAAATTCATAATTAGATCTCTCATTCAATATCAGATTTCTCTAGACCTCACTGACTCCAATTTTGTCTAAATTTGGACTAGGCTAGGAATTTTCAAGTTACTACCAAAAAGTTTTTCGGCCCAAAAATTTTCCTTGTCAGCTTTTCTATAACGACGGGAGCAGGTCGTTACATTGACTCAATTTTCTTTCAATCATGTTATCCATCTTATTTCTTAGCTTGGAAAGTTGAGCATCTTGTTCGTAAGCACACTTCGTGAAGCCTTCAATTGCTTTACTCTAACTTGCTAGTCGTTCTTCTATAGTGCAAGTCATTTTGATTTTCTTTGATGCTTGAAAAGTTAATATGAGACGTAGAGATTGTCCCAATGGGAATGCCAGATTTTGTAGACAGTAAAATTCAAGTCCAGAAAATAAAAATCAAGAATGGAAAAGTGTCGCAACAATCGTATTTATTATTTCAAAGTATGAGTCTTACAATCTCTATGATTCCTCTGAATGCTCCTTTTCAGATATAATTCAAGGGCTCTTGAGCTTATCTTGAATTTTTCTTGAACTTGATCTTGGATTCAAGGGCTTTACAACTTTTTTTTGAATCTTTGATGAACTTGAACTTGAACTTTATCTTGATCTTGACTATTACTTGAATTCAAGGGCTTCGAGCTTGTTCTTGAATCTGATGGTCTTGATCTTGATCGTTCCTGAACTTGAATGCTTCAATTCATAAGCTTTTAGCCTATAGATAGTTTTATGGCATTTTTATCACGGGCTTTTTCTAGATTCTTTTTTAGAATTTTCCAGTCCCTTTTCTAAATTATGTGGACCCCTATTTGTAGTTTTAAAATAGAGGACTTGTGATTGGAATAGGATTCCCTTCGTCCAATCAGATTTAAGTAACATGACATATTGGCTTTATGGAGTGGGCAATAATTAAATCCATATTTTTAATGGATTTTAATAATTAACTCAATTATATTAATTCATAATATTTGTTTGGACTAATATATTCATGAATTTAATATAATCTGAATCACTTTATAAATTTATATTTAATAAATTTTAAATGATTAAAAATAATTTTAAATATTAAGTGATCTTATGCGACACAAATATGTATTAAATGAGTCACTAAGAGCATCAAATGTCGAAAAAAAAAATCTCTCTAACTTTTGAACCAATAATATTGCTATAAAAATGGTGGAATTTATACGAAACTATGATAATTAGATTTTCATTTACCTAAAGCTTTTCACATCAACTTTTATGTTTTCATCTTTTTTATTAGCAATTTAAAATTGAAAATGCAGCATAGAGTTTTCTAGCAATTTTTCAAAATAGATAATATCAGAATCGTAACTTCATTTGTAAATATCTCTTTTATTATATTATTTATTAGAATATTTATCATATGGTGAAATTAATTTTTTTAAAAATATATTTAATATTTTCTTATTCTCGCGCGGACAACTACACTAGTTATCTAATATAACTGAATATATTCTATTGTTACACTTTATGATAGCGCATTTCTAATGAATTATAAAGTACATATATATTTTACATTTTATATCAGATATACATTGATATATGTATCCTTGAATTGTAGGTACACATTTTATATGACTCACATATTGTGTATATGCTATTTATATTCTTGTTACATTTACTTTCTTGCAGAAGGATATCTCCTTCACCAGGCCATTCACCACACCCATTACGCACCGCTAAAAAATAATAGGTTAAATACATAAGCGGCCCCTTAAACTTGTGTGTTCCTCTTACTTTAACACTACAACTTAGACTTGTTCATATTGAAGGTTTACACTACTCAAATAGTATACTTATTAGACACTTTTCTCATGTGGAGAAGCCACCTAGTCATTAAACAAGAACAATGCCATATTGAGTATAATTTCACAAGGTGAGAATCTAGAGAAAGTAGACTGTACGCGGACCTTACACCTGTCTTTTGAGATTAAGGAGAAGAAAAAGAAGTTGTAACAACTACAAGATAAAAGCCACCTAGCTATCAACTTTCATTTATATATGAGATTTAGATTCAAGATTCAATACACTAGCTTGAAAACTCATTTCTAGAACAAGATTGTGTACAATAGTTCATTCCAAGAATCTGGAACACCAGCTACACACCAGTGGTTGCAGTCCATCGACGCGCCACTGACAATTCTCGGCGGGTTTCCATCTCTTTGTAGTTATGTAAGAAGTGTAATATTAAGTAAATTGACAGGAATTGTCATGTCACTTAGGATACTCCTCACCACTGCCTCTCCTGCATATCTTTCACCAGGATAAGTTGATCACTCAATTGTCTTTGTTTGTCAATTGCAGTCCTTCACCATTGGTTCATCCAAATCCTTGCCACTAAAAAGAGGAAATAGAACCAAGTGGAAGAAAACGGTCTAAAATTCTACAACACAAATCATATACAAACTTGCAAAAAAATGTGATAGATTTACAATTCGTCGAGACTTAGTGTCATTTGGTTCACGTACTACTCCTTTTGTCCCAATTTATATGACACACTTTCCAATTTTGTCTGTTAAAAAAAGAATGACACATTTACTTATTTGATGAATATTTAATGACACTATCAACATTTTATTCCCACTTATTTGACAAAAAGTATATAAAGGAGTACTCATTTTAAGGGTACTTATGGATCATTGCAAAATCTTCCCATATTTCTTAAACTCAATGCCCAGTAAACTACGTCACATGAATTGGGACGGAGGGAGTAGTATGTTTGGGTTAAAAATAACAGTCATGTGCACGAAGCATCATCTCGCGTTTACAGAAGGCCCATAAAAGGATCACACCCCAAGGGGATGTAGTATGTGTATGCCACCTACCATGATAGAAGCAATAGTGAGTGATATCACGGCTAGAATTTGAGACCTATATGTCAGATAGAGAAAACTTAACTATTTCTCTAAGGTTTAGGTTGAGATCAAAATGTGAATGACCCCTAAATGTTTATGGAAGAAAAAGAAAAGTTGTCTGATATCTTACTAATAATGAACAACAGAAATTTCTTGGGAGAACACTTTAGTTACAACATGATCAATGTTGGAATCAGCCCAATTCGCCCAAGTAGTTAAAGCAATCTTAGATGCTTCCATATGGTCCATCTCCTTGTATAATTTGTCACCAACTTGAAAATAGTCCCACCTGCAGAAAAAAAATAGGACAATGTAATTTTTCTTGTAATATGAAATAACGGAGTTTGGTTTCTATTAAGTTAGTGAAGAAGAAGTGTTGTAGCGACCCTTTCGGAAGGATACTACCGCTTAAACAAGAAATCTAATTCAATACTTGCGACATTTAAAAGAGATTAACAAAGGGCATATTGATTTTAATCTAGTAGAGGGATTAGGTTCATAAACAAAGAAAAAAGAATAGTTAAGGATGTGCAACCTGCCCATTTAAACATTTATTTGATGTGAAATTGAAGCCACGTAAAATTTTATCTTATGGCGGAAGAACCCATCCAAAAATAATCTAAGCACATAACTTGCGAGGTGTTCCTGCATAATTTATCCTCAGTCTTAAAAATAATATAAAAGAATATTACCAACTTCCAAGTACCAAAATTAACCGGTTCATGTTTCACACAAACATTTAAAACAAATAGTAAAATTAGTATATTACAAGATTTGGGTTGACACACCCCAAAAACAATAAAACATATAGCCATACTTATATTACAATCCATGGTGACATGATCAAATTAGTCTTCAAAATTTCACGTACATGTACAACAGAGAGATCATGTACAAGTCCCAAGGTTTATACAAAATGTAGATGCCTATATGAAAATATGATCTTCCTTAAGGCTCTCAAAATCTCTATCTCCAATGGCCAGCCTCATGCCTCCTCTCGATCATTCCCTACAATAGAAACAACTATCGCTAAGCATATAGCTTAGTGGTGTAACAACTATAGGTTCGGAGACCTCAGATTCACCAAGCTACCTTTCTCAAGTCATGGGCAGATTGAACATAATAAATAAATCAAGTAAACAATATATAAAGAATAATTTCTGTGAGTGCGAGGAAATCCTTAAATAAAGTCTATAGTTATTCTCTCCCATGGCCGTTCCGGCATCGACAAGGGCTGTAGTAAACCAACTGGGACCTGATGTTCTGCGTTTACTTGTGGACAAACAAAACATTTGGAAATGAACTCTGCAAAGTCTCTTTTCATACCATTACACCAATAATGTTCTTTGATGGTCTGGTACATCTTTGAACCTCCAGGATGCATTGTATATGGTGAAGTATGTGGTTTATTAAATATTTCTCTCCTCAATTTGTCATCATTAGGGATGCATAATCTATTTTGATAGAATAAGCCACCATCTTCCGTTAATGTAAAATCAAGATTTTCCCCATTTTGAACTTCTCCGGTCAATTTTACAAGTTTCTCATCTAACTTTCGCACTTCTTTCACCTGTTCAGGTAATATTGTCTTTACATGCAAATTAGAAATAACCGAACCATTTGAATCAAGTGTGAAACAAACATTCATGGCTCTTAACTCAATGAGCAAGGGAAAAGGACTTAAAGAAATGCTTGCGAAGGATTTTCGCCTTAAGGCATCTACAACCACATTAGCTTTACCTGGATGATAATCAATCGTGCAGTCATAATCTTTGATGAGGTCAAGCCATCTACGTTGTCTTAGGTTTAGCTCCTTCCTAGTACCCAAGTACTTTAAACTCTTGTGATCAATGAATATATGACATTTCTCTCCATACATATAATGTCTCTATATTTTTAAAGAAAACACTATAGCAGCAAGTTCAAGATCATGAGTAGGATAATTCAATTCATGCAGTTTTAATTTCCGAGAGGCATAAGAAATAACCTTCCCTTCTTGCATCAAAACGCATCCTAGACCATTGTGAGAAGCATCACTAAATACTACATACTCTTTCCCTTCAATTGGTAGAGTAAGTATAGGCGCTTGAGTCAACAAGGATTTGAGAGTTCGAAAGCTCTCTTGGAATTTGTCATCCCAAATAAACTTTACTTCCTTCTGCAAGACCTTAGTCAAAGGGGAGGTGATAATGGAAAAGCCTTTCACAAATCTTCTGTAGTATCCTACTAAGCCCAAGAAACTTCTTACCTAAATTGTACTTTTGGGAGGTCTCCATTCAACAACTGCTTGTATCTTACTAGGATCCACCTTCACGCCTTCGGTTGATACAACATGTCCCAGAAAAGTCACTTCATCAAGCCAAAATTCACACTTGGAAAGTTTAGTATAAAGTTCTTTCT
>JAJOOH010037360.1:0-14959 GCA_029582605.1 Solanum gracilifrons | reverse complement strand
TGCCACAAGTTCTCTAAGTAGTTGCATCACCTAGTTGCCCTTTTCTTTTAAAATGCAGTCCACATATTTCCTAAGTAGGTGCATCACCTACTTACCACCTATTTAAGTAGGTCAGCAGTTAATCTACCATTAAGAACCTATGTCATCCTTTCTACGTAAGCTACACATGTACGTAAGTAACTTAATTACGTAAAACATCCGAATCAGTAGCTTAAGCAAGTAGGTTAATTACTATGACAAATTATACTTTACTTACTCTATTTAGCCTCAAACCTCTTTCGAATATTGTCAAACCTATTTCAAACCCTCACTACTCACATAAAACTAGTATATGCAAAATATGGGACGTTACACAAAATTCCTGCGATAGGGGGAAAAGGCACAGGTACAGTGAAAGGTCATGCGGAGCTTAGTACGGTTGAGTACAACTCGGACATCATGGGCATCTACGACACCCACCTAACCACTTCAGAATATGATCGTGAGGATATTTCGGTGTCTAGACCGCTAGTCTTTGTGTTTGATCCAGAGGATAATCATACTCTTTAGAGGAGATGAGTTGAGATGCGTTCGAAAGTGTTGCATGATCCGGCAAGACTACCAGGCACTCCTCCAACACCAGTACAGACTGCTGAGCAGTCACCACCAGTGCCCCCGGTACAGGAACCTACACCACTATCGATGAACAAACTTAAGACTATCGGGTTGAGGACAATTCTTGAAAAAAAAGAGGTTGTTGATTAATGTCTCAAACACACCACATCCAATTCTAGGTGCGAACGATCGTTAAGCAGTATAAAACTCAACAATTGAGTTGGGGTTGATTCCCACATAAAGCGGTACGTGTTCAAATTCAATTCTGAAGTACAAATGTGATCTAACTAGCTATAGGAACAGAAATTATCAATTAAAGACATAATAAAATGAAAGGGGTGACACTAATGTCAGATGATGGGATTTTGGTTTGAAATTATCAGCTACAAACAGTCACAAACACTAGGAATGAACAATAATGAGAAGGATTCTTGGAATGTGATCGATTATAGGCAAACACGGGCATATGGGTAATTTCAACTATATGTATATATCTTGATATTAGTGAGTAGGCTAGATTATAGGGAAATTAATTTTATCTCCGATAATTACCCCGAATCAGGTGATTTCTTTCAAACATCAACAAACATGAAAATTAAGAGCAGTCCACACCTTAATCCATTCACTGTCTCTAGCTAAATGTGTGGAATTGGGTTTAGGATTTAGTCTCTCGAGCTAAACCCATATCAACCCAATACCTACAAACCATTAATCAAAAACCTTAGATCTAAAACCTCTCTCTCTCACAAGCCAAGATACAAACATAAAACTGCATTCGCAACTACAATTCATAAATTAAACAATAGTTAATGATTAAAATCACTTTTAAATAGCATTTAAACTAAAAATAAGCAATACCCATAAACTGAATCAGCCTCTAATCACATGATCACACCCCAAGAATTTGGGGTTTTAGCTAGACATTATAAAAGGTAAAAACAGTTACCAAATTGATTATCCATCAACTGTAAGAGTGATTTCGTCCTTACAATGATCTAATTTGATGAATCTCAGAGACGCACTTCCAATTTTTCAAAAGTGAATGTTTCTCAATCCTTCAAAACTAAGGAAAAACTATCTAGAGAATAGTTCTAAGTATTCTCATACAAAATAATCTTCAAGTTAAAAACCTAGATCAAAGATAAAAGTCCTAAACTAAATGTTCAAAATCTTATTTATAGTTGCCGAAAATAAGCCACGAAGGGCCAATCAGCGAAGTAAGTTAGGCTCGCCAAACCACTCGGCGAGCCGCCCTTTGACCTCTTCCTTCGCATTTTCACCTTCGCATTCAACATCTTCAAGATTTGTAACTTTGGGCAAATCTATCTTGGCTTTGCGTAACTACTCGGCAATCTGCTGACTACTCGTTTTCATCGCTGATTTGATTCTTTCCTTCAAGGCCTGGCAAACTGTAACTTAAGGCGGTCAGATGAGCCATTCGTCGACACACCAAGTGCTCTTGGCGATCCTCAGGCTCGCCCTTCTTCATTTCTTCATCTTGTTCTGTTCCTTTTTGCCTATTAGTGTCCTCACTTTGTTCCTCAATCCATATACCTTAAAATCAAGGATTTAGCATCAGTTATTGGCACAAATTAGACATTTGAGGACACTAAATCTATATAACCAAAGCCCTAACCAAGTCCAAATCCATGACTCATCAGTTGTCTACTGATGGACTGGTGGATAGGTATCTGGATGTGTGGGACAGTATTTGGTTCCATAAGTTTCTGAGAATCATACAGCCCCGAGGCTCATACATAGGTTGTTGTGTCGGAGAATTTTACACGTAGTATAGGAAGCTGGTACCAAAAGGGAAGAATAAGGCTAGCTCATTCACATCGGTTGATCATGTGGTAGTGCGAGGTAAAATGGTTAAATACAACAGTACAAATATCAATGAGGTGTTGGGGTGTACCATGAATGTGATTTATTTCTTGGGTGACGGGATACAAAAAAAGACCTTAGATGACCTAAATTGGTGGTTAGCTCCTTTGATTTCCGATATCTCACCATCGTGGATCTAGGCAGGGGTCTAGATTAAGAAGAAGGACCTAAATGTTGTTGCGCACTACTGGTTCTGATTCATTAGTAGCACAATGATGCCATCCTAGAATGAGTCAATACTCCGGCATCAAAAGGCAGCTTTGTTGGTTTCTATTATTGAGCAGGATAGAATAAATCTTTGGGTGATCATTGAGAATGAGATGGCCATGGGGGCCAAACAGAGCGAGACATCACTCCCTTTCCCGGTTATAATCATGAATTGTTCAAGCGTGCTCATCAAGTGCTCTTTGTGGCGAAGATAGATGTGGAAGTGACTCCCACTTCCTCTACTAACATCCGGAGGATTGAGGACGAGTACACTAGGGACGAGGCTGAGAGGAGGAGAACAGTGTCGATGGACATTTCCCCGGTTGTTGATGTAGAGATGCTGGAGACAGATACAATCCCTCCCACTCAGGCCGATTAGACTTCAGGTACTCCTAGTACTACTACTATTGCTCCTTCATTGTCTGCTGCTAGTACTACAACTGTTTCTGCCCATCCCACATTGACGTAGGAGATTCTATAGAGTATAGGCCATCTAGCCCAATCTAATGTTGTATATGCTTCTTGGGTCGAGAAAGCTATCCCCTAACTGCTTGAGAAGGCTATGGTTTTTTCCTTAGTCCCTATCTCTGCTGAGTTGTGGGAGAACCAGGAGTTGATCACTGTACATGGCCTAGCCTTGGATGCCCTTATTGTTAGAGTTGCGACATGTGAGAAGGGAGGCAGCCAGTTCGCTGAAGTTATGGCCTTGAGAGCCGATGTTGTTGGAGTGAGACGTGACATGGATGAGCTCAAATCCACTGATTTATCTATGTTTTTCAGCACTATGGACTTTCCCGAGGTTCTGAGTACAGAGATGCCAACTATTTCTGAGATCCCTCTGACTACTACGACCCGAGATGGGTCTATAGCTAATGATGACGCTGAGTCGGATGCTCCTAAGAATGATGAGGAGGAGATTGGGACCCGTGAGGCAGCTATGTATGATGATCTGGAGGATCTAGAGGGTACGATCGTAAATATAGCCAATGAGGTCTCTCTTCGGGATACCTCGATGATTGCCTCCAGTGAAGCAAAGGATGTTGATGGAGATGAGTCGGGCACTGTGCATCGTTCACCTCAGGCGTTGCCCGACAGAGGGATCTTGACTCTCTTTTAGTTTTATTTTTGAGACAGTTACTTTATTTTTGCATTAAGGACAATGTTAGGTTTTGTTTGGTGATGTGAGGTATCTTCATACCTACCTCTTTGGGTTGTACTTAGCTAGTTTTGAATGCTTATTCTCGTGAGTTGGTTTTTAATGTAAATGTTGGTTTTTTATCTCAATTAAATTTCGCCTCTTAATTTTTGTTTTTGTAAATGTGTGGTTGTTCTCTTGCATATTTGAGTATCAGTGACTTGAATAGTGCTCTTGATTGAACGATATGTTTGCGCAATTCCAAGGAGGAAGATTTGAGTTACATAAGTCATATGTGAACTCTTAGCATCTCATTGTGACTGGCTGTTTGTCGAAATAAATGTTGTGGTGATCGTTGCATATGAGCTAAATTTGTAGAATCTTGATTAATTATTGTGTTGAATGTCGTCTGTGGTGAGATTATCTTGGAATATGTGCTTTGTGATACCTAGAACTTGCTCCGTTGGCACAATTGATAAACATTGGTGAATGAAAGAAGTGATCTTAGGCACAAATTTTGGAGAGTGAACAAAATTGCTATTATACCTCTTTGTGACCACCTTCTTAGAGTGTGAACGTAGCTTTGCAAAATTTGAGTCTAACCTTTCTTTGGATGAAACATGAACATATTTTACCTGTTTCCTCCCACCTAAAATTTTGATGAAGCTTTGTTTTGTTTAAATAGCCAACTTAGGCCAAAAGCCTAAGTTCGGGGTATGGTGAAACATGAGGAAGTCCAGAAGTTTGTTGAAAATTCACCCTTGAAAGATTGTGTTGAAAAAGATGGAACTCCTCCATATAATAAAAAAGAGAAAAACAAAACAAGAAAAGTTTTGAAAAAGAATGTTGCAATAAAACATATATATGGATAATAGAAAAGGGGTCTCTAATGAATGATGCTTAAAATAACTTTGGGTGGATTGAGAAAATAAAAAAGAGTGAAAGAAAAGGAGAAGAAGTAAAATGCAAGTCATGCTTCATAAAAGTAGAAGTCACTAAGCCAAAATGATTATACCTTTACCCTCAGCCCTGTTACAATCCTTGAAAGGCCTTAGTGATCTTTATTGAACTTCATGTCACGTTTATTGAAAAATACGGGCAAGCCTATTGGTTGAATCATGCATGTATTTATCTTTGAGAGTGTGAGAGTTTATTTTGATTCCTTAATTCTTAAATTTTGATGAGATTTTTGAGTGCATGGAATCATTCTTGATGTGAGGGTGTTCAAATACCTTTTGTTGAGCTTGAATTTGCATTTTAAGCAAGCACTGTGAGGTTGATTTCTATTTAATGTTGACTAGTCACAATTTAAAACTTGTAGTGCATAATTGAACATTGCATGGGTAGATTGAAACTCGTGTGCATTCATGTTGAGTCTTGAGTAGCACTATTTGTAGACATCTCTGTTGAACTGATTGATCTTGTGATTTACTTGAGGACAAGAAAAAGTTTAGGTTGGGGGTGTAGATGAGTCAGGGATTTCGACTCACTTAGGGCTTAATATTCAAAGTTTTACTTTTCTCAATGCGTATTTTATGCTTTTAGCTTGTGTTAAAATGCTGATTTGAAGAATTGAAGGAAAAAGAGCAAGGCAAGGGCATTAAGATGAGTCCACAAATTGGACTCATTTAGGGCTATATTTTGATAGAATTAGTGTCCTCAAATGCATATTTTATCTCGATATCTGATGAAAATCTTTAAGTTTCAGGTATTTAAAGTTCGAGGGAAAGCATGGACACTATCGAGCAAAAAGGAGCAGAAGAAGCTAAAAGAACGATGAAATGAAGATCTGCGAATTGCCGAACCCACTTGGCGAATCGCCAAGACATCGCATAGTCGACTTTTGTTCCAGTGTTCTAAGCCCTGAAGGAAAGGAGCAAACCGGTGGTGAAAATGAGCAGTCGGCATATTGCCGAGTGGCTCCACTAAGCAGTATTACATCGCCCAATGATCCAGAAAGCAAAGATGCTGAACGGAAAAGCTGAAAGCCGATGAAGTAGACCAAAGGGCGGATCGCCGAGCACATAGGTGATCCCGACTAACTTCGTCGAATGCCCCTTCGCAACACACTATAAAGACTAGTTCAGTTTTTATTCTTAGTATCAAGGAATCATGTAATCAAGGAATTAGGAATTAAGTAATTATTTTATAATCTATTTTTTAGAAAATATTCTCTCCAAGTTTTGGAGAGAGTTTTGGATAAACTTGAAGCTTTCAAAGGGTTTTGAATTCAAGGATTTGGACTTGGGTCACTTGGATTCTTCACTATTGGCCTATTTTAAGATTTAATCTTGCATACCCATTGATGGAAAGTGATATTGGTATACTTCTTTATCTCTTTAACATGCGTAGCTATAACCCCAATTCTTGGGGTGTGATTTTGTGAATATGGGTTATATTATTTGTTGGGTCTTGCTTGCTGATAGCCTATTCCTAGTCTAAATGTGATTCCTTTTATTGGTTGTATATGAACTCAATGAGGTTGTAGTTTCAAATATAGTCTCAAATATTTGTTTTTGACTTGCTCGTGAGAGAGGTCGTAAAACTAAGACCACTAAATTGATGGCCAGTGCGAGTGGGTCGACATGAGGTTCAGCTCGAGAGAGTGAACCCTAGTCCCATGTCCACACACTCAGCTCGAGAGAGTGAGTGGATTAAGGTGGAGGCTATGCTTAAAGCGGCAACCCGGTGTTCGAGAGAAATGGGGTTGATTCGGGGTAAGTTTCTTAAAAGATAACTTACCCCCACTACAGTCTAGCGTAGTCACAAATATTCTATGAATAGAATATCAAAAGCATGCACCCAATAAACTAGTTTATCCGGTATTCCTACCACATCCCAAGAATCCCATCTATATACTCGTATCTTTCCATATTTTCGTTGTTTTTAGTTGTTTCTTGTTTAAAGCCCCATTTGATATTTCACGCTTGCGTCACCCCTTTTAATTTGTTATGTTTTCATTGCCAAAGTCTTTAGCTACGGTAAGCTTTAGCACTTTCGTACTTAACCACTGATTTTCACGTCCACTACCTTAGGACTCGACCCCAACCCTTGGTTGGGTTACTAAACTATTGTACGGTCATAGACACGTGTATCAGAAGTGTGTCTTGATTATGGAAACATCAAATTACCGGGCAAAAAGGAGAAAAAATCCTAATGAAGTTGAAGGAAAGCAAGAATGGTACTTGCCAAAGAAACTCGGTGAGTTACCGAGTAGACGTTCATCTCGCCAATAGTTCTAGCAGGCCATCCCATGGACAAGAAAAACGTGGCGAGCATAATTGATGGTTTAGCGACGCGCTGAATGGATCAGCAAGCCCGACCTTGATCGCATAAAGTTACAACAAAGAAAGGGTAAAAAGACAAGCCAAGAAGGTCATTGAAGGGGCACTCAGCGCATCGCCGATCAGGTCGGCGAAGCCCGACTTACTTCACCAAGTGATTCCGATTATGAAATTCTGGGAACATATAAATGAAATTTTCAAAAGAAGAAAAAAGTTCCCACATTGTCCAATTCTGGGTTTTGATCCTAAACATTGTTTTTAAACTTTTTGAGTAGAGATTTAGGGTTGGTTTTTATTTTTATCTTCAGTTTGAGCATTTGGAGACTTTGGATTGTTTACCAATCTGATGGAAAATATAGTTGGTAACGATTTATCGTTCTTTATTATTTTTAGCTTAAACCTCCATTCTTGGGGGTGTGATTATCTAGTTGAATGTTTTGATTAGCTTATAGGAGTCAGCATTTACAGATTTTGTTGTTGATTTTAGGTGGGTTCAATTAATACTTTGTGTTTTAATTGACGAATTGTAGTTGTAAATACATTTCTAGTTTAGCATTGTTAGCTTGCTTGAGAAAGAAGTATTAGAGTTAAACTTTTAATTGATGATTATAGTGATTGTGTTGTTGGTGATTTAGCCTGAGAAAGCGGGTCTAAATTCAATACTACTATTCTAACTTGAAAAAGTAGATTGATTGAGGTATTAGGCAGTTTTTATGTGTTGTGCTTTTCGAACTTTGAAATAACTCACTTGATTCGTAATAGTTGATTTAGAAATAGCTATTGCACCTAAGGTCTAGCCTACCCACTAAAAGTCAATGCCTTTTAGAAAATAATAATCACCCATTTTTGGGTGTTGATGAGTCAAAAATTTGGACTCATTTAGGGTTATATTTTGATAGAATTAGTGTCCTTAAATGCATGTTTCATCTCGATATCTAATGAAAACCTTTGAGTTTCAAGAATTCAAAGTTTGAAGGAAAGCATGGACACTATTGAGCAAAAAGGAGCAAAAGAATCCGAAGAGTGAAGAAATGACGATCAGCGAATCGCCAAACTCATTCGGCAAATCGCCAATAGATTACTTATTCGCCTTTTGTTCCAGTGTGCTCAGACCTGAAGGAGAGATTAAATCGGCGGTAAAAGGAGTAGTCGGTGAATCGGCGAGCAAATCTGCGAATCAGTATTATACCTCCCAATGAACCAGAACGCAAAGATGCTGAAGTCTAAGGATGAAAGGTGATGAAGTAGACCAAAGGGTGGATCACCAAGTGATTCGGCGATCCCAACTAATGTCGTCGAACCATCCTTAGGAGCACCTTATCTGAAAACTATAAATACTAGTTCAGTTTTTATTTTTAAAAGTCTTTTTATCTTCAGGTAATTAATTTAGAGAACATATTTGAGTATTCAACTTTTAGATATTTTTCTCTCTAAATTAGGGTAAAGGGTTTTTGAAGAAGAAGATTTCAAAGGGTTTCATCTTAAAGGTTTTGAAGTGGGTCTCTTGGATTCTTCATTTTCTGCCTGTTTAAAGACTTAATCTAGCTTACCCATTTGAATGCAACTTCATTTTGGTATACTTCTTTATCTATCTTACATGTATGGCTCAAAAACCCCAATTCTTGGGGTGTAATTTTGTGAATATAGGTTAGATTAGTTGTTGGGTTTTGCTTGCTGATAGTTTAATTGTAGTTTAATTATGATTTCGTTTAGTAGTTTTGGATGAATCTAATGAATTTGTAGTTGCCAATACAAGTTTATTTATGTGTTTTTGGCTTGCTCGAGAAAGTGGTCATAAAACTAAGACTACTAAATTGATCTCCAGTGTGAGTGGGTTGACATGAGGTTCCGATCGAGAGAGTGAACCCTAGTCCCATATCCTCACACTCAGCTCGAGAGAGTGAGTGGGTTAAGGCGTAGGCTGGTCTTCATGCAACAAGTGCGTGTCCGAGAGGAACTCATTTGAAACGGGGTAAGTTGTTCGAGAGAGAGCTTATCCCCCTTAAAGCTTAGCGTAGTCACAATTACTCTATAAGTTCTCTATCATAAGCATGTACCCAATGATATAGTCTATCTCGTATTCCTCATCACATCCCAAGAATCTAGTCTCCATACTTGCATTTCTCCTTATCTTTCACTGTTTTAGTTCTCTCTTGCTCACAAACCCTCATTTGAAATTTGACGCTTGCGTTACCCCTTTAATTTGTAATGTTTTTATTCACCAAAGTCTTTAGCTACGATTAGCTTTAGCATTTTCGCACTTGACCACTAACTTTTCACGCCCACTCCCTTGGGACTCAACCCCAACCCTTGGTTGGGTTACTAAACTATTGTACGATCGTAGACACCCGAACTATAGAAAGTGTCTTGATTATGCAAACATCAAAATGACGCCACTGGTGGGAAGTGCTGTTACGTGAAAGTTTTTGGTCTAAGTCGAACATTGATTTTAATAATCGTAGCTTACTAATTTCATTTTAAGTTTTGTTTTTCTTTTAATTTGTTGATGTAGGTAGGTTCCCTAAGCATATCTGATAGGAGTGATGGCAACTCGGCCGAGATGAGCCAAGAAGTTGAAAAGGACTCAAATTACCACACTGGTAACTCATCTGAGTTAGTTGTCCACCAAAATGTCCGAGGTGGAAGCTCAGTGCAAGCACCATGCACGAAGAAGCTCTACAGAAAGTGAGAGTATACTCATCGAGGACACTCTATTACTCATTCTCCGGAGAGTCACGGAGCAAGATAAGATGCTGTAAGAGATGACGGAGGGTATCAAAATGCTAAACAAAATGATTGGCTCTTACTCCAGGCCTATTCAGTTAATTGAGAATGCAGTGACCTATGAGGTGCCTCATCTCTACCCAACCAACCGAGGGGGGTCACCTAGTGGTTCGAAGGTTGACCCACAAACAAAATATGAATGGGGAACTGCGTTGTGCCACAACGTTAACTAAGGCGTTGTTTGGGAGGCAACCCAAAACCCTCATTCTTATCATATCTTGCTTTTATTAATAATGGTGTATTGTTTGGGTAGGTTTAAGTAGGGAAGTATCGGAAGAAGTGCAGATAGGCGAATAAATGTTCAGGTTGGCCAATCGCCGATGAGGTCAGCACGCTCGAAAGATTCCGCCATTTAATCCAAAATCAGAGTATTTTGAATATGCGAAACTCGGCGATCCCAGGATAAATTTGGCGACTCGCCAACAAGGTTGGCGATGCCGATGCAAATCGTCGTTTGGACGCACACTTTTGAGTAAGGGTCCTGTAAAACTCGGTGAGGTCAGTAAGCAAAAGGTGAATCACGGAGTTAGATGGCGAACCTGACTAACATTGCCAAGTGGGTACAAAACCAAATAGTATATCTCATAAAAAAAGGTATTAAAATTCCATTTCTTCTCACTCTATAACCTTATAAAACAACAACTTTAGTTACACAACCGTTAGAATATTTTAGTTGTCGGTTTGTGATCGAATTTGGACTACTTTGCCACCTAGCATTTCAACTTATATTATCAGCATCAAAGGTTGGTTCGCGAACCTCGAATTTATATTTTCTTTTTAAGAATCTTTTACTCACTTGCAACAACCTTATCATGTTGACGCGTGTTGAACCTTTCTGGTAGGATTAGATGGTTTGATTATGCATTTTAACTTTCGAATCTTGCCTTTCATATCACAAAATTTTGGAATCCTGTGTGACTACGTACCAAAATAATTCGATTGGGGGTAGTTATACCTGCGTGTTTGTCTAGTTTAGCAGAATCGGGAGAAGTCTAGTATCCAGGGATGATGAGAGTTATGGGTCTTAGTTTAATTTCACTAGTGCTTGTGTTAATGTTGTTTTCTAGGGTTGCGGGGTTGAGTTCGAGAAGATGAATTGGAAATAAGCACGTCGGGCCATTCGGCGAACTGGGATGAACTCGCCGAATTACTCGACGATTTGCTTATTTTCCTCATCTCGCTTTTTAATTATGTGTTAAGTTGTGGTTTGAGTCTGTAACCTTTGGCGAGATGCCTCAGATCGCCGAAAGCACTCGGCGACACATCGAAAATACTTGATATCGCTCTTTGTTTGCACCCATGTAACCCATGTGCACTGTAACTTTCGGCGGACAAGCTTTCACTCTCTGAAAAGACCTTCTCATCGCAAATCTGCCTTAATCTCTGAGCCAGCCCCTTCAGCGATGCTAAGCTAGCTCGCTGAGGTGGTTTAGCGATTCGCCGATTGGGTCAGCGAGTTTGTCTGCAATAATTTTTTCTTAGTTCATGAATTACATGTTTCTAACTTCTCCCTAGTACATTGTAGGCATGGCTAGACCTAAAGTGGCAGGAAGAAACAAACCACCTCAATGGAGAACAAAAGGGATATCAATCAACGAGAATGCAGTTGCATCTAAGGGGCAGACTACAAAACCATCCAAAACTAGTGGGAAAGCCAAGGGCAAAAACAAAGCACCTGAATTGTCAGAAGCAAGCTCATACATTGAGGGTTTATATGCTACGTACCACCCCACATCTGATAGTGAGGAAGAACATCAGGAACCCCAAGGTCAGAAATTTGAAAAAGACGATCTGACTGCGGCAAAGAGGGCTGAACTTCGTTCTAAGAAATTAAATGATCCATCCAGGATCAGGATTCCCTAGACTTCCCCCTCTTCACATCGAAGTCCAGAATAAGCAATAGTACTCGCACCTCCAGCATAGGGTCCTCCGCCTAAGTCAATGAATAAGTTCAAGGCTGAGGGGCTGCGAATGATTCTTGAAGAAAAGCGTCTGTCTATATATGGGGTCATCGGCAGGTTCCCAGAGATAATGGAATGCCTGAAGTACCACAAGTTTCAGATCTTCACAAAAGCCCATGGCCTTTATATTCCAAACTGGGTAAGAGAGTTCTACAGCAAGTAAAGTAAACTAATACCCCAGAAGAAGCAGCTCGTAGCAACCTTCAAAGAAGTCGACTATTTGGTTGTTAGAGGAAAAGAGGTACAATGTGATAATGTGGCTATACACAATATCTTGGGCATGTCCAAAAATATTAAGGATGACTGTCAACAATTAATTAGAACAAAGAGGGTTCATAAGATGAAAAAATGGTTAGCCCCACTAAATTCAGAAGATACACTAAAGTGGTTGGAGGAAGGCTCTTCGATTGAAAAGAATAAACTAAACATAGCTGCGAGATTTTGGTTTGGTTCATCAAAAGCTCAATTATGCCATCTCAAAATGAGTCAATCCTCTGCCATGCAAAGGCATCTTGCCTGGGCTACATCATAGAGAAGACTCAGATAATTTGGGGACGATCATCTCGTCTAAGATTCTCATGCATGCCAGGCACAGCAGGACCTCACTCCCATTTCCAGTATTAATCACAAAATTGTGTTGACGGACTCGAGTGCCTAGAGATGCAAGGAAAGCTGTGGAACTGATTCCCACTTCCATAACTGATATTTGGAAAATGGAAGCTAAGTACCTCAAGGATAAGGCGGAAAAGAATAAGGCGCCCCGGGGTACACTGAATCATCACCTGCAAAGGAATATTTGCATACTCCGGCCCTTGGGCCTTCAGGTATCCCTGCTACTATTTCCTCTGATATTCCAAGTCCTTTTGCTGCTGCACCACCGCCCAGACCTGCTGTAACTGCTGCCTCACAGACCCTGCTCACTCATGCATCATTATTCGGATGGGGCAGCTTGCCTACTCTGTTGATCGCCACATGTCCAGATTACAAGCCTCTTTTCAAGACACGATCCAGATTGCATTGACAAATGCTGTGACACCCTTGAGGGCTACTATTGATGCCCTGGAGGTCAGGATAGCTGTTTCTGAGCGTGAGCAAGGAGCCACTGATTAAGTAACAATTTTACAAGCCGCTGCTGCTAAGATGAGAAAAGACGTGAACCTGCTAAAGTCCACTGATATATCTATGGTCTTCGAAACAGTGGATATCCCTGATGATCCAGTAGAACCAGCTGAGCCCGAGTTTGAGGAGGAGAAAGATGAGAAGATGCATGGTATTGGAGGGAGACTTCATTTAAGGGCCTCGATGAAACCGAGAAGGCTATGATAGATGCAGTTGTGTAGGCCTCCTTGGCAGACTTTAACACTGTAAAAACCTTAGTGCAGCTATGGTTAATTTTGAGGTGACTCCAGATAATGAGACCTGTGACCAGTCACTGATGCCCATAGTCAGACCACGACAGGTAGAGACACTGCCCAGACAGGATCCCCTCTTTACCTTCCTCTCTATCTCTTTGTATTTACTTTTGGATATTATGTTATTTGCATTTGAGGATAAATGTTTTTTTTGTGGTGGGGTGAGGCCTACCATTTTGTGCTATTAATATGTTTGTTTTGTTTATATTTTGGTTGTGAACTCTTTTTTTGCGATAATACTGCGTTTTCGCGGATGTTTGAACTTATGGCTCCTTTTACTTTAAAACAAAATAATTTTGAACCGTCCAATTTTTTTTATTTTTTCCACCTCTTGTGTGTTGAATTTGGCTGTTCTTGTGCAACATTTGAGTCTCAGTTTCGATCAATACCGACGACTTCAATAATGCTCTCAATCGAACGAACATGAATATGCGGCTACAATGAGGCCAAATGAAGTTTCTTAGACAATATGTGAAATCTTTGCATCTCGTTTTGACTAGCCAAGTATTAAATTGAGTCTGTTCTGATAACCGTTGCACACTAGCAAAAGTGTGGAGTTTTGTTTGACTTTGGTGACGATACCTAGTGTGTGCTTAGCCTACATTGATAAGGGGAAAAATGATAATCACCAATGTAGAGGCAACTACACCCTAAGGCAAAGCTACCAAACCTCCCACATCTGGTTGGAAGAAGGATAAATGAAAGGGCAAGTAATGCTCAGGGAGTCTATGCATCTTCTTGTTGGAAGCCCATTTCAACTATTCCACGAAACCCTAATGTTCCTTCATGGGCCCAGGGGTTCTATGTAGTTGTGCAAGCATTTTGGGAAAATTCGCAGGTAGCCACTCCTAGTGGGCCTGACACTGTTGATGCTTTTGACATAGTTCTGGATACTGATGCTTAGATCTCGAGCACTATTTTGGGCACTGATGCCCAAGTTCAGACTGCTGCACCGGGCACTGAGGCCCAGACATTCGTAGAGACTATGTAGACAGGATCCCTTCTTTACCTCCTTCTCTGTCTTATTTTCTTTCACTTATTAAATACTATACTTCATTTGCACTTGAGGACAAATGGTTTTTATTTGTGGTGGGGTGAGGCCCACCTTTTATATAAATATTGATGTTTGTTGTTTTGTATATATATTTGGGTCGTTATACTTACAATTATGTTTTGAACTAATTTATGTGGATTTTTGAGCCTGTGGCTCCTTTTGTTTTAATTGTAATTGAGTTTTGAGCCTTCCGATAAAAAATTGCCAACTCTTGTATGTACTTGAAAGTGGCTGTTCTTTGACAAATTTGAGTCTCGGATTTGACCAATATCGATGACTCAAATAGTGCTCATAATCAAATGAACATGAATGTGCGGCTATGATGAGACCAAGTGAAGTTACATAATCAATATGTGAACTCTTTGCATCTCGTTATGACTCGCGAAGTATCAAATTGATTCTCTTGTGATGATCGTTGCACACTAGTGAAAGTGTGGAGTCTTATTTGACTCTAGTGTCAGTGCCTTGTGTGATGAACATACTATGAACCATGCATGATGACTGATAGCATCCAAGGAAGCTCTACTCCATTGAAGGACAAGGATGAAGCTTTAGAAACTCCAAGGAGGCCCATAACAAGATCTCAAACCAAGGAGTTCAATGATAAGCTCAATGGGCTTCAATCGCTTATCCAAAGGTGTCTT
>JAJOOH010037359.1:0-22116 GCA_029582605.1 Solanum gracilifrons | reverse complement strand
ATATAAACCACTTTCACAACAAGGAACATATCAACTCTAAATGACAAAATTGAGGGGTATATCAGACCCTGAATATGACATTCATGGACATGTAATTGTTGGGCTTTTTGGCCAAACTGATTTCGTTTGTGCTACTTTTATTAATAAAATGGCCCTCTAAGCTACCAAAAAATGTAGAGTGATCGAAATTTCTAACTTTTAGATACAGCCTAAAAAAAAATTAAAAAAAATCTGGTAAACAAGACAGTGAAAATTGAGAAGATCGATAGCACACGTAAGTGAACAAACATTTGACATTACCTATAAAATTTTCAAATATCTAGTAAAGATTCGTAATATCATGCTTCATACAGACGTAAGACAACTTAAGAATGTTTGTCGAATTATTGAATTGCTTAGAAAACATATTTAACAACTAACGTATTGTCAGAGCATGTTATATATGTTTAAATAGTTCCAAGTTTGTCAAAAACATAGAGAAAATTCGGTTGAGAGCGTCACCCCCGAATGGGCTCTATAGTGTGCTAATCAAATTTAATCGGAGCTTCAATGTGGGCTCCGGACACCGAGTGAGAAAAAAAACAGTTTGTCAAAAACAAAATATACTATATTGACTTGTTTACTCACAAAGATGTATGAAGTTAATGACTTTTTCTTCAAATCTAAGAACCTTTTTGACATTTATGCTAAAAATGATTTATTTCTAGAAGTGCTTTTTTAAAATAGTTTTTCTGAAAAGTTTTTTTCAAAAAGAGCAATTTGTGTTTGACAAATTTATTATAAAAGTGTTTTTTGATAAGCAATTTGTGTTTGACTATCTCTTTTTTTTAAAATGCTTCTGAGAGTCAAATTACGAAAAATGTCAAGTATCAATGTGCTTTTAAGATTATTAGAGAGAAACTATTTTAAATATCTAATACATACTTTAATTAAATTAAAATGTACATATTCAAATTATTAATCAATATTATACATAGATAAATAAATAAATAAAATATTAATATAATGTTAACATGATGAGTTAAATATAATTAAAAATATGAAGCAAAATAAATTTAAACATTATTATTACCTATTTCTAATAAATTTTATTTTAATTAAATTAAAATGTACATATTCAAATTATTAATCAATACTATACATAGATAAATAAATAAAATATTAATATAATGTTAACATGATGAGTTAAATATAATTAAAAATATCAAGAAAAATAAATTTAAATATTATTATTTATATATAAAATATAAATAATAATATATAAACATAAATAAAATAAAAAGTTTATCATATAAAAATTAAAAATAAAATTCTTGAATGAAACTTCGCAAAACTTGTGAAATATGTTAAGTAATTAATAAAAGATATATTGATAAATATGCAAATATGTAAGGGATATTTAGTTTTCAACAAAATAATTTTCTACTTTTGCTTCTGCTTTTTTTAAGAATCAAATTTTTTTAGATTCTTTCCAACAACAGAAAAATTGTTTCTGCTTTTATTTAAAAGCACTTTTGAGAGTTTGCCAAACACTTGAATTTTGAAACTTTTGACCTCCCAACAGCAATGCCAAAGAGGCTCTATAAGTATTTAATAATTTTCCATTTTCAGTAAAACCCAAGAAATGAAAAACTAAATATTTTCTAAATCCATTGAAAAGGAAGTGGTTCGACAAATTAAAATAGGTAGATCGAAGATTTGTAGCTGCATTTAGGATCAATTAGAATAATGTAAGATGTGTGAATGAAAAACTCACGGCAACTTCAAAGATGGAGTTCCTCTACCAATATTTCGAACAGTATAGTAGAAATTTATGTAGGGAAAATGTTTTGGACTTTTGGTTGGTCCAACAATTTTTCTAGAGAAAACAACTTCCTCTAATAAAGTAGAATAAAAAAGTTTTATAACTGAAGTAAATTAATTGACTCATCCCCCGCCCACAAGTCGGCTTGGCATGCTGCACGAGGCTTTATATATGGCCTCTCCCAACAAGTTGTAATGAAGTTTCAGTTCAACGTAGTTTTTCTTTTCTATAAGACAAGGTAAAAATTCATGAACATATGAGTACGTATTAGCAAAAAACTGATTGTCAGTATGATTTTCCCAACAACGTAACATTGTGGTACAGATTCATGAACAAATGCGTATTAGCATTGTTTTTTTTACCTGAGAATCGAAAAATTAAGAAACTATTCAGAACAACAGGAATATTCATCAACATATAAATTTCAAACAGAATCAAGTGATGATGATGAATAGAAATTGATAACAATTCTAACATGCACTGCCAAAAAAGGTTGAACCCGACCCCTTAAAATTGGTACTAAGTTTCATTTATATACCTCAATTGGATTTTGTTCATTTTAAACACCTAGCTTATATAGGATTACATTGTGTTATTTTGACATTTTTTTGCTGACTCAGCATAGTGATTGTGCAACACGAATTTTAAGCGCGTTTGAGAAGTTTTTTTCCGTGAATAATTTTTTTTCCCTTTCTTCTTGTTCCTCACTCTCTCTCTCTACAACCTTACACCACCCTCCATTGAAATTTTTTCCCCTCCTTCTTCCTCGTCACTCTTTCTCTCTGCCATCATAGACCACCCCTCATCACCACACAAATTTTGAGTAAACATACAATTTTTGTTTCTACACTACTTAATTTTTTCTTTTTCCGTGAAAATCAAATTCATTTTTTATCTATCATTCAATATTAATACAAAACACATAATAATTTCATTTTTTCACTTCTTTTGTACTATATTCACTAGACGCAACATAAATAATTGAATTATTATTTAACCGATCATCTCCAACTCAATAGAGATGAATATTCAAAAAAAGCGAGATTCTTATAGTTATATCTTCTACTGCAATTGTAATGACTTCTTATAATAAAGAAAAAGAAGGTATACAAAATATATAATAAAAGAAGAAAGAAGAAGATGGAGGAAATGGGTTGGGAGAAGGGGCGAGATTTGTTAAATTAGGTATTAGGCCTAACTCACACCCTAAAAGTTAGCTCAAAGAGAGGAGGATTGTCCAAGCCTTATAAGGAGTCCACCCATCTCATTAACCATCAATGTGTGACTTTTGTCATTTTTTAACACCTCACCTCACGCCCAGTGCTTAACACCTGGTGCGTGAACAATTTTGATTTTGGGGGTCCCAACATTGGGTGAAATGGGCCCTGCTGTGATACCATGTTAAATTAGGTCTTAGGCCTAACTCAGACCCCAAAAGCTAGCTAAAAGGGAGAAGGATTGTCCAAGCCTTATAAGGAGTCAACTCATTTCATTAACCACCAATGTGGGACTTTTATCATTCTTTAACAAGATTATGTATAGATAATAGAGAAGAGAAAATCAATAAACAAAAAATAGGGGCGAAATACTGAAAAGAAAAAAATAATAATTTCAAAGCACAAAATAAGAAGAAGATGACAAACGAAATTACTTGAGAACAAAATTGTTGGAAGATTCTCAAGTTCTTGGTGGAGTTGAGGAAAGAAGAAGATGAATTAAGATGGTGTGGGGGCATGGGGTTAGAGATCTGGAGGAAAAAAATGGAATTAAAAGTGAAGTTTTTCTATTTTTTTAAAAACAAATTCATGTTTTCTCATGTTGGGAGAACGCGGACAAGCACAAAAATATATATGGTCAAAATAATGAAAATAAAATGCGAAAATAATGACATCAATTTTTTTTACATGGAAACCCTTTTAAATAAGGGAAAAACCACGGGCCAAGAAGAGAACCTGATATCACTATAGCAAAGAATTTTCACACTGTGTAGTCACAAATACAATACTCAAAGTGACTACTACACATTCAAAAGGAATAATACTCTTTTGATTTCAACCTTACTAAAATATCGCTCACACTCTATTTTTCTTCACAAACTATTTCTTGTATAGTCTATGAAAACCTCACAGCCCTCTATATTTTTCTTTCTCTATGAATTGGTGTGTTCTATAAATGAGCTAATGAACTTCTTTTATAGAAGAAATTTACAGCTAATGATGTCACCAATGACATCATAAAAATACTAAAGTTTCAAACTTTGCAACTATGTAGTTATCTTGGTAAGATTTTGTTGGTATGTAATTGTACCAAAGTGAGACTTTAATAAAATGGGGCTGGAACCCCACAAATATCCCCCTCAAGTCCCATTCACTAGAAGGAAGTATTTTTATCTTCTTTAGAGAGAGCTAACACCGACAAGTTAGTTGCATCACTCAAACTTGTCTTTCCGTATCAGCTTGGTCAACATACTGCATGATTTTCACTTGTATGAATCTTTTTGACGTGAAATGATTCACTTTCAACTTCCTCACAAATCCAATGATATCTGACGCCGATGTGTTTTTTTCTTTCATGGTATATGGAGTTCTTGCACAAGCCTATTGCACTCTGACTGTCACAATAGACAACATACTCCATCTATTGTAATCCAAGTTCTTGAAGAAATCGCTTTAGCCATATCATCTCCTTGCCGGTTTCAGTAACCGCAATATACTCAGCTTTACTTGTAGATAGTGCAACATACTCCTGTAACTTCGACTGACATGATATAGCTCCCGCTGAAAAAGTAAACAAATATCTAGTAGTGGATTTCCTGTTATCAAGGTCACCTGCCATATCAACATATGTATAGCCCTTCAAGATTGGATCTGATGCTCCGAAACACAAGCATTCATCTAAGCTTCCTCTAAGATACCTGAGTATCCACTTCACAGCTTCTCAATGCTTTTTTTCCAGATTGTCGAGAAATCTGATGACAACACCAATTGTGTGAGCAATATCAGGTCTAGTGCATACCATTGCATACATTAGACTTCCGACGATGTAGAAATATGGAACTTTGGCCATGCTCTCTTTTTCCTCCCTAGTTGTAGGACACATCTTCTTGCTCAACTTCATATGTACTAACAGGCTTAGCATTCTTCATATTGAAGCGTTCTAGTACACGTTCAATGTACTTCTTTTGTGAGAAATAAATCTTCCTTTCATCTCTGAGACAAGTTATTCTCATGCCCAAAATTTGCTTGCCATGACCCAAGTCTTTCATAGAAGAAGACTTACACCACTCTTTCTTCAACTCGTCAATCTTGGAAGTATGTTTGCCTACAATTAGCATATCATCCACATACAACAAAAGGATGATAAAAATATCGTCAGAAATTTTTTGTACAAATACACAATGATTTAAAAAAGTTTTCTTATAGCCTTGCTCCCCCATAACAGGTTCAAATTTTTTGTACCATTGTCTAGGAGCTTGCTTTAAGTCATAGAGACTCTATCTGTGTTTGCACACAAAATTTTCTTTACCATCTACTTTGAAGCCCTCAGATTTTTCCATATAAATATCTTCTTCAAGGTCACCATGAAGGAAAGACGTCTTCACATCTAATGGCTCAATCTATAAATTAAGACTAGCAGTCAAACCTAGAACTGTACAAATCAAGGACATTTTCACAACAGGAGAAAATATTTTATCAAAGTCAATACCCTTTCTTTGACCAAATCCCTTAACAACCAATCTAGCTTTGTATTTGGGCTTCAAGTTGTGTTCTTCAACTTTAACTTTGAACACCCACTTGTTCTTCAAAGCTCTCATGCCCTTGGGCAAATTTTACCAACTCATAAGTGTGGTTCTCATGCAGAGACTTCATGTCATCTTGCATGGCTTCAATCCATTGAGCCTTGTGCTCATCTTCCATGGCCTCCTCATAACATTCAGGCTCTCCCCCGTCAGTAAGTAACACATACTCATTGGGTAAATAACGAGGGGAGAGAACCCGCTGTCTTGTGGACCTCCTAAGCGGAATATTTAATTCGTCCACAACTTCATGAGCAGAAGGATCATCACTAACAACATCATTGTTATTATCAACATCAACGTTTTGATTCGATACATGATTTTGGGCGTCACCATGATTATCAAGCCCAACAGCATCATGCACACTTGTGTGAGAAACTTCATCTAGATGAACTATGCCATCAAAACTTGAAGATTCTAGCTTCTCTACTTTGTCAATATCTTCAATTGTTTGATTTTCCATGAAAATAATAGCACGGCTTCTCACGAGTTTCTTCTCAATTGGATTATATAACCTGTAACCAAATTCATCAAGGCCATATCCAATGAAGATGCACTGCCTTGTCTTGGCATCTAACTTTGACCTCTCATCTTTGGCACATGTACAAAAACTTTACAACCACGTACTCTCAAATGGTCATAGGAAACAACTTTTCCATACCAAACACTATTTGGTACATCACTTTGCAAAGCAACAACAGGAATATGTGCAGCGGTCAATAAAGCCTCACCCCAAAATGAGTTCAGCAATTTTGATTCAGAAAGCAAACATCTAACTCTTTCCATCAAGGTCTTGTTCATCCTCTCAGCCAAACCATTAAGTTGAGGAGTCTTAGGAGGAGTCTTCTGGTGTCTAATACCTTGATGCTTGCAGTATTCGTCAAACAGTGCACAATATTCTCCACCGTTATCAGTACGAATACATTTCAATTTCTTTCCAGTTTGTCTTTCAACTGAAGCATGAAACTACTTGAAGACACCTAACACTTGGTCTTTAGTCTTCAAGACATAGACCCAAAGTTTTATCGAGCAGTCATCAATAAAAGTGACAAAGTAAAGTGCACCACCTAATGTCCCAGTCTTCATTGGACCGCATAAATCAGAGTGCACAAACTCAAGCAACTCTGTCTTTCTCGAAGGAGGGTTAGACTTAAAGGAAACTCTATTTTGTTTACCAGCCAAACATTGCTCACACTTTTCTAATTTAGCACTTTGGAATTCTTACAATAATTTCTTTTTGGCTAGAACATTAAGCAATTTCTTGGTGATGTGGCTAAGCCTTTTTGCCCTAACGTTGAAGAGCTATCGCTCTCAACCGCATCCACCGTATCAACATAAGCAGAAGCCGTAGTCCAATATAGACCATAATGTTTGTTGCCACGAGCCACAATCAAGGAACCCTTAATGAGCTTCCATTTTCCATCACCGTTGGTACTAACATATCCTTCATCATCCAAAACACTAATAAAAATTAGGTGCAGACGAACATCAGGTGCATGTTTCACATTGTTCAAAGCTAGTTTAGTTTCAACACTAGTTTTCAAACAAATTGTATCAGTACCAACCGCTCTAGATATAGTCTCATTACCCATACTCAAGGTTCAAAAATCACCAAGAGTATAGTTAGAGAAAAAATCATTCCTTGATGTCACATGAGATGCAGCACCAGTGTCTACAACCCAGCTTGACTCTTCACAAGCAATATTTATCATATTCGCATCAAGGACAATAACAAGATCTTCGGCGGTGACGGTGGCTAGGCAATTTTCGTTGCCATATTCTTTAGTTTCCTCTTTGTTTTTGTTTTCCCTCTTCAACTTCTTGAAAAACTTCTTTGTGGGCCTTTCATGCCATAATGATAGCACTCAATATCCTTAAGTCTGCCTCTAGATTTGCTCTTATTTTGTTCTCTCTTATTAGAATCACGAGTTTTGTTTTCCCCCTGGAGCCAGTTATCAGGACATCCAACGAAGAAGAACCTTAAGATTTTCTTCTCATCTCTTCATTCAAGAAACTAATCTTGGCGGAATTCATAGAGATCACACCATCCGGAGCAGAATTTTGACAATGAAGTTCTAAATGTTTCCCAAGAGTCCGGTAGGAACCAAGTAGAAGCAAGCCTTGAATTTCTTCATCAAATTTGATGCCTATAGCAGATAACTAGTTCATGATCCCCTGAAAATTATTCAGATGGTCTGTCATCAGAGAACCATCATGATATTTTAAACTTAGCATCTGCTTTATTAAGAACATTTTTTTGTTGCCAGTCTTCCAACCATACAATCTTTCAAGATGCTCCCATGGAGTTCGAGCATGTGTCTCCCGAGAAATATGGTTCAACACATTATCGTCAATCCATTGCCTAATGAATCCACAAACTTGTCTGTGCAACAAATTGCACTCTTCATCTGTTTATTATCAAGATTTACAGTGGTAAAGACTAGTTGATTAAAATTCTTGACATAAAATAGATCTTCCATTTTCCCCTTCCTAATAGAATAATTAACACCATTCAAAGTAACCATTCTACTTGTGTTGGCTTTCATCGTTTTCCACAAAAAAATATAGCTAGTACAAACCAAGGTAAATCTTTTCTATGTGGAAGTTTAGATTGTGCTGCAACCATAGAGCATACTCAGATAAAACCTTGGCTCTAATACCAATTTGTTGGAAAAATGCGGACAAGCACAAAAATATATATGGTCAAAATAACAAAAATAAAATATGGTCAAAAATATATATGGTCAATATATACCATAGAGCATACTCAGACCAATTTTTTTTACGTGGAAACCCTTTTAAATAAGGAAAAAACCATGGGTCAAGAGGAGCAGCTGATATCACTATAGCAAGAAATTTTTACATCGTGTAGTCACAAATACAATACTCTAAGTGACTACTACACACTCAAAAGGAATAACACTCTTTTGATTTCCACCTTACTAAAATATTGCTCACACTCTATTTTTCTTCACAGACTATTTCTTGTACAGTCTATGAAAACCTCACAGTTCTCTATATTTTTCTTTCTCTGTGAATTGGCGTGTTCTATAAATGAGCTAATGAGCTCCTTTTATAGAAGAAATTTACAGCTATTACTAAAGTTTCAAACTTTGCAACTATGTAGTTATATTGGTAAGATTTAGTTGGTATATAGTTGTACCAAAGTGAGACTTTAATAAAATGGGATTGGAACCCCACATCTCATACAGATTGGTCTATTTTTCCACATAGAGGCGTTTGTCAATATGCGCTTAAGGTGGATGTGTTAATATAAAAAAAGTATTGAAATAAGACAACAAAGACCTACTATGAGTGTTCAAAATAAACAAAAGCTTACTTGGTGCCAACTTTAAAGCACCGCCTATGGATTTAGCCACCAAAAAAAGATGTTAGTTTGAGAATAGTTTAGTCTGCTTTATATTAATGATGATGATTCTTCTTTTGAACAATGGCAGATATAAATTTCCCTGAATTAAAGATTGTGTGGCTACAGCCATTGTGGCGCTGCTTGTGGGAGGACGCGAGCATCATTGTCCTACTGGGATTCCTGGGAATCTTACTACTGGACTCACTCCTACGCAAAGGCAGAGAGAAGGCTATGACAGTTGAGAAGTATGTTGTTGGCACAAAAGTTGGCGTTTCCTACATATTTAGCATTATCTGCACAATCATATTATTGAGCACTCATCTCATAATGCTCTTGATGTTGCAAGAGAGAAATGGTGCTCACTGCCAATTCAAATTTCCAATTCTTTCATCTGAGATTCTGCAAATAACATCATGGGCAGCTTCATTTATTGTGCTCTACACAACTCAAAATAAGAAATGCATAAAGTTTCCTTGGGTCCTCAGAATCTGGTGGATTTCCAGCTTCTTTCTATCTCTTGCTCGTGCGACTCTTGATGCCCATTTTGTCATCACAAGCGATGAACATCTAGGACTTGCAGAGTATGTGGATATCCTTAGTCTTATTGCATCAACCTGCCTTCTAGTTATCTCTATTAGAGGGAAAACATGCATAATTTTTGACATCTCAGACAGCACAACTGAACCACTTCTTAATGGAAAGAGGGAAAAGCATTCCGAAGCCAAAAGCGACAGCCTATATGGAAACGCTAGTCTTTTCCAACTGATCACCTTCTCTTGGCTCAATCCGCTATTTGAAGTTGGAATCAAGAAGCCCATTGACCGTGATGAAGTCCCAGATGTCGACTTCAGGGACTCTGCAAAATTTCTATCTGATTCCTTTGATGAAAGCCTCAAGTATGTAAAGGAAAGGGATGGAACTAGAAACCCATCTATCTATAAGGCCATTTACTTATTTGGAAGAAAGAAAGCAGCAATCAATGCCATCTTCGCAGTTATTAGTGCAGGATCATCTTATGTTGGTCCATACCTTATTGATGACTTTGTAAACTTCCTCAGCAAAAAGAAATTTCGGGGGTTACAAAGTGGCTATTTTCTTGCACTAGCTTTTCTTGGTGCAAAAATGGTTGAGACAATTGCACAAAGGCAGTGGATATTTGGAGCCCGACAGCTAGGCCTCCGGGTCAGAGGTGCTCTGATATCTCATATTTACCAAAAGGGCCTACTTTTATCAAGTCAATCACGCCAAAGCTACACGAGCGGAGAAATAATCAATTACATGAGTGTAGATGTCCAAAGGATTACAGAGTTTATATGGTACCTCAACTCAATATGGATGTTACCGATCCAGATATCATTGTCTATCTATATTTTACACATGAATCTAGGGATGGGGGCAGTTGTGGCATTAGGGGCAACTCTGATACTCATGACTGGCAACATACCCCTGATAAGAATCCAAAAGGGTTATCAAACTAAGATAATGGAGTCCAAAGATGAAAGAATGAAATCCACCTCAGAGATTCTGCGGAATATTAAGACTATCAAACTTCAGGCATGGGATAGTTATTATCTACAGAAGCTGGAAATCTTGAGAAAAGTTGAGTATAATTGGTTGTGGAAGTCACTTAGATTGTCAGCTCTAACTACTTTTATATTCTGGGGATCACCTATATTTATTTCTGTGGCAGCCTTTTCTGGATGTGTTATGATGGGCATTCCACTGACTGCAGGGAGGGTCTTATCTGCATTTGCTACATTTCGGATGCTTCAAGATCCTATATTCAATTTGCCAGATTTACTCTCTGCCATAGCACAAGGAAAAGTTTCTGCTGATAGAATTGCTTACTACCTGCAGGAAGATGAGATTCAACCAGATGCACTTGAATTTGTTCCCAAAGATGAAACGCAATTTGGGGTTGAGATCAAGAGTGGAACATTCAGCTGGGACACAGAATCAGGAATCCCGACCCTTGATGGAATAGAATTACAAGTTAAGAGGGGAATGAGGGTGGCCATTTGTGGCACTGTTGGATCAGGGAAGTCAAGCTTGCTCTCTTGTGTTCTAGGAGAGATGCAAAAACTGTCAGGGATCGTCAAGATCAGCGGTGAAGTAGCATATGTTCCTCAGTCTCCTTGGATACTTACAGGAAATATCAAGGAGAATGTTCTATTTGGAAAACCTTATGAGAGTGTCAAGTATGACACAACAGTTGAAACATGTGCTCTGAAAAAAGATTTTGAACTATTCCCTGCTGGTGATCTTACTGAAATAGGAGAAAGAGGGATAAATATGAGCGGAGGTCAGAAGCAGAGAATACAAATTGCTCGTGCGGTTTATCAAGATGCTGATATATATCTTCTTGATGACCCTTTCAGTGCTCTCGATGCTCACACAGGAACGCATCTCTTTCAGGTGGGTTGTACAGCATACTAATTCTAGTGACAAAAGACCATAATTATATATGGATAACTATTAAGCTATTTATTAAAATTTTCTGCATGGTGCAGGAGTGCTTGATGAGGGTTCTCAAGGACAAGACGATACTTTATGTTACACATCAAGTTGAGTTTCTTCCTGCAGCAGATCTCATTCTGGTATGCAGGAAAACAGAATTTCAATTTTTTCCACTGATGCACCACCCATTAATGTGATAAAACATCTGCATAATTTATGAATACTAGCATCACCCTTACAAAGCAACAATCTTCCTATATAGCGACTCTGAAAATGATGATTCAGATTAAAGAAATAGCAACTCCTTAGTATATTCCATTGTTTACATGAACATATCAAGTCCATAAGTGATTGGATTTGATATTCGAAAAAGTTAGTAATTCTAAGAAAGTAAACTTTTTAGTCACGGGTCTAGCAACAGAAATATTGGAATAGGATTCTATAGGATCCCCTCCTCTATCTCCCCTCTTTCCAAATCAGACATGAAAGTTTCGCCTCATCCAGCTCAAGAAGGTACACAAAATAAGGAAATCCCAATATACAAAGATCGAGGTTTACTCCTTGCTCAAGTGTATACATGTTGCACAGTTCAAAACAAGCTGGAATGTGTTAGAACTTTCCAAGTATTTGGAGGTTCCCTATTCAGGATATCAAAGATCATTTTAAACATTAGTAATATTTAGACTCTTATGGGAAATACTTCGTACCACTTAAGATTTCGAAAATTTTGACCAACATGCAAAACTGTATGCAGAATCTAACTCGTTAATATCAACAGGTGATGCAAAATGGAAGAATTGCACAAGCTGGTACTTTTGAAGAACTATTGAAACAAAATATTGGATTTGAAGTTCTAGTTGGAGCACACAACCAGGCTTTAGAATCGGTTTTAACAGTTGAAAGCTCAAGTCGAGTATCTGAACATGCAGTTACTGATGGTGATCTTGACACAGATAGTAACGTAAATGCAGAATTTCCTCACACTAAGCAGGATTCAGAAAACAATCTCTGCATAGAGATAACAGAAAAGGATGGCAGACTTGTGCAGGATGAGGAGAGAGAAAAAGGAAGCATTGGAAAGGAAGTTTACATTTCTTACTTGACCATTGTGAAAGGTGGTGCCTTTATTCCAATAATTCTTCTAGCGCAATCATCATTTCAAGTGCTTCAGATAGCCAGCAACTACTGGATGGCATGGTCATGTCCCACAGGTGATACAGCACCAATAGCAGAGAAGATGAACTTCATACTTTTTGTTTATGTGCTTCTCGCTGTTGGAAGTTCTCTTTGTGTGCTAGTCCGGTCATCATTTTTGGCTATAGTAGGCCTTCGAACCGCAGAAAATCTCTTTAGCAACATGCTGCACAGCATCCTTCATGCTCCTTTGTCATTCTTCGACTCTACTCCTACTGGAAGAATCTTAAATCGCGTAAGTAACTCAAAGTTAGTTGATTGTTATCGTACATAGAGGACAGCATATCAGCTGCAGTTTACTTCCCTTAATCTGAATGAGATGTGTGCATTTAGCTAAGTACTAGTATATACTGCGTAAGTAGTATTAGCTGCGTAGTTTTTCTTATCCTAAATATTCACGGATAGATAGATATATCCCTGGTACATGTTAAAAATAAATAAATAGGAAGAAATCAGGCATGATAACAGCTATAAGTCGGAGGAACATATTTGAGAAAATCTAAACAATGGAATGTTAACTATATCTCATAACTGCATAAAGCAAGTAGGCGTCTTCCAGTGTACAGTCATGTGGTATCTGAATTTGTCCGCTCAACCAACCGTAACTCACAAGTTAATCCACAGAGAAATATATACTAAGATAGTCAGGATAAAAACATGACAAAAGCAAAGTGAAGGGTCTATATACTTGCTATAACCTCTAGAACTCAAGGCTAAAATTCAGTTGATTCATGCAATCCTATTGAATCAATCATCAAGACATCTCTTATTACATGAACAGGCATCGACAGACCAAAGTGTTCTAGACTTGAAAATGGCAAACAAGTTGGGTTTGTGTGCTTTCTCCATTATTCAGCTTCTTGGGACAATTGCAGTCATGTCGCAGGCCGCATGGGAAGTATTTGTCATCTTTATACCAGTAACAGCAGTCTGCATTTGGTACCAGGTAAGTAAGCAGTACATGTTTAAATCTTGGAATGCTAAATAGATTAAAACAAGAAGTTGCTGTCTTGTTTTGGCAAAGTACTCTAGTGGTCAAGTTAGGGGAGGCTGACACAGTGATAAAGCCAAGTTTTCTACTAAAATAAGCATTTCTCATTTAGCTACCATGTAAAAGAGTTTTTGTATACATCAGTAAGTGATGTTTGGGAAAATATTGGTACACTTATATTTTTGAAGATGAAAGGAATTAACAAACTCTATGTTTGTTTAAGATTCCAAAGATATTCTTTCTAATTTTTACATAATGTAACTTAAAGATATTATTGTTAAAAATGCCAGCAATACTACATACCAACTGCAAGGGAGCTTGCTCGATTATATGGAGTTCAAAGAGCTCCGATCCTCCATCACTTTGCAGAATCACTCGCAGGAGCAGCAACAATTCGTGCTTTCAACCAAAAAGATAGATTTGCACATGCAAACCTTTGTCTCATAGATGGTCATTCAAGGCCATGGTTTCACAATGTATCCGCAATGGAATGGCTTTCTTTTAGACTTAACCAGCTAGCTAATTTTGTTTTCGCCTTCTCCCTTGTTCTGCTAGTCACACTCCCGGAAGGAATTATAAATCCAAGTGAGCATCAGAAACTATTTGTCTTTATGTTGTTATGTAGAGCAGAGGTAGGAACTAAAGATGGAAAAAGCATGTTATCCACCAAAGCCATGTTTCTTAAGAAAGTCAAGTTGATCAGAAGTTTCTTTTCTCGGTTTCTTTTGCTGATGTAGAGGTAGTGTACAGGTGTTAAGAAGTTCAATTTCATAAAATAAATCAGAGGATACTGATGTTGCTTTATATTCTACAGGCATAGCAGGATTAGCAGTAACATATGGGATCAATTTGAATGTTTTACAAGCTTCAGTTATATGGAACATTTGCTATGGTGAAAACAAAATGATATCAGTTGAAAGGATTCTCCAGTACTCTAACCTTGCCAGTGAAGCACCTCTTGTGATTCAAAATAGCAGACCATCAATCACTTGGCCAGAAACTGGTACAATTTCCTTCCAAAATTTGCAGGTAAAGACAGTGTCTCATAGCTTAGAATAAAATTAGACTCGATTATGAAGTTCACAATAACGCAATAGGATATCATCCAATAGTAATAGATGTCAAAGATGCTAGACAGTTCAAAAAACTGTACAATTTTGTGGTTCTAGTATGTCTTCACTATTCCTATAATGATCAGGATGCAAGGAATAAAGCTATATTTAGCCAAAAAACTGGCAGGAATATTATGTACTTATTTACATATTTTTTAGCTTGATTGAATTACAATTTCCACCCACTGACATTATCCCCGTACCTCTATCTACAGATACGTTATGCTGAACACCTCCCTTTTGTTTTGAAAAACATAACATGCACATTGCCAGGAAGTAAGAAATTCGGTGTTGTGGGCAGAACAGGAAGTGGTAAATCAACCCTCATTCAGGCTCTTTTTCGGGTCATAGAACCCCAAGAAGGAAGCATTATCATTGATGATGTAGATATTTGCAAGATTGGCCTTCATGATCTTAGGTCAAGGCTTAGTATTATTCCTCAGGATCCAACAATGTTTGAGGGAACAGTTAGAGGAAACCTAGATCCACTAGCACAACACTCTGATACTGAAATCTGGGAGGTACTTATTGCACTCAGTATTGAAAAACAGTAATTTGGATCAGTGAAATAATGTAGTCAAGTCTTCTTTTGTCAGGCTCTGGACAAAAGTCAACTTGGCGATATAGTACGTGCAAAGCTAGAGAAACTAGAATCTACAGGTTAGACTAGAAATTTCATGATAAGAAGTAGAATGTTAAGGCATATTTCCTTGTTGAAACCTACTAATGTGAGTATTAAGTTTCACAGTGGTTGAAAATGGAGAAAACTGGAGTGTTGGTCAAAGGCAGCTTTTCTGTCTTGGAAAGGCCTTGCTGAAGAAAAGCAGTATTCTTGTTCTGGATGAAGCAACAGCATCAGTTGATGCTGCAACTGATGCAGTGTTGCAAAAGATTATCAGTCAAGAGTTCAGAAATCAAACAGTCGTCACAATAGCTCACAGAATCCACACAGTCATCGATAGTGATTTTGTCTTGGTCTTGAATGAAGGTAAAATTTCAATGCACCTAAATCTCTTTATTCTGTACGTTGAATTGAATAAAAGCTTCTAATTCCTTGTCCTTAAACAGGAAGAATAGCAGAATATGACACACCAGCGAAGCTATTGGAAAGAGAGGATTCTTTATTCTCCAAACTGATAAAGGAATATTCAATGAGATCAAAAAAATTTAACAGCTTAGCTATATTACAGGCTTGATCTTCATTTCTACATTCTGCAAGAGGCAGTGGTAGAAGAAACAAATGATAATAGAAAGCTAAAGCTTTTATAAAAGCTGAAAAAATCGATATTCTTCCCTCTGGATTCTATCACTATGTCACAGGATGTTGAAAATTTTGTAAGCTTAGTTCAGTATAGTGAAAAACTGAACACAAAATGAAGAATACACACATCCCAGCATTGGAACTCTGTAACATTTTGTAGACTTCGTTTTCGAAAGTACCAATAATTATGTTCAATTCAAAGTTGCATTTTAGGAGAGGTTATGTTGATGATACATATAAAACCTTCCGAATTCCCACGTGTAACCCGCCAGATGAAAAGTACAGGTTCAATAAGCTTGCAATTGTCTGATATTTATATATTCTCAACTCAAGAGGCGGATTCAGGATTCGAAGGCTAGGGGTGTCATATCATCTAAATGGTAAACGGGTCGGTTCCTTCATTTTAGGTTATGATTCGGGTTATTTAATTTTTTCGATTTCTATAAATACATTGATCAAATATACATATTTAGTAATGTTTTTTTCTTTTAAATATTCTAATATTAAAGATATACACCTAAATAGTGTGTTTTTTGATATTTTTTTTAGGAATAAGATATCTTATTCTCTATAAACAAAAGATTTTTCACCTTAAAAATTTAAATTTGTATACATCATTTAATACCATATAGTTGAGAAAAAATAAAAATTATAGCTTCAATCTAGTTATCTCCACTTAGTGTGACGTTAAAGATTGAAATAACCTTTAAATTCAAAAGCTTTAACATAATATTATCCATCATTTTAGAAACTTTTTCAAAAAAAAAATTCTATTTAAATATATTTTTATTAATATTTTATGTGACGTTCAAAATTTAATATTAATCTGTAATTAATATAGAAAATCACGCAACACTCGTATCAATTAAAGATGGATAAATAAGCAAGGAGTAGCAAATAAAGGAACTAATTGAGGGGGTGAGAAACTAAAGCAAAGACAAAAAATTGGCGAGAAACTAAACTAAAGACAAAAAAAAAGAAGAGGAAGAGCCTGAAAATCATTCACACAAGCAAAGAATTAAAAAGATTAGTGCTGTAAGAGAGATTCGAACCCTCGACGCTTACATTGAAAAGTTACATCCTTTGCCAGTTGCACCATTGAACATATTCATTATTCATTGGGTGGAAGATGTGATATATATTCATTTTGTTATACTTATACACATATATATATATACAAAGTTTTAACCGAGGCCACTGGGTGCCGTGGCATCCCCTCCCATAAGGCTAGATCCGCCCCTGCTTGTGATAATGTTCAACTACACACACAAAATTTAATGTGTATATGACCATATGCAATATAAAACCCAAAGAAGAGTTGGAGTTGATCGCACATGGAATGGATGAATCATGTGAGTTTTATCAAACCCCAACATGTATACTATTCAAATCAATCAAACACTTTGATTCAGCTAAATGAATTCAAGCTTCAACTGTCATACGAACTAAATCAAGTCATTATCAATCATCACCTTTCACTTTAATGATCTTTCACAAGTAACATTAAAGATATAAAGTAAACAAGAGTTTGCAACCTCAAATTATAGATGAAATCATAAAGACACAGATGAATCCAGATCAGATTAACACTTAATAAGCAATAAATCAACACTCAATTGTGAAATTAATCATCCATACATTGCACACCCCTAAAAATAGGGAGATTGGCTACTCATAATAAAAGGTAAAAGAACTTACTAAAGTTATCACTCGTAGTAGCTACTTGATTGAAAATCCTAAGAAATTAATCCTTAACACCTTCAATCTCAAGAAGGTTCTCACAAATCTTGAAGTAATAGGTTCTTCCCCATATAAAAAGAGTTTTGCAGAGAGTACAAGAAAATTCAGAGAAGTGAAAAGTATTTTTCTCTCTCCTCAAAGAGCTATTTTATACATTTACAAAATTATTCAAAAAATTGCCCTTTTTGACCAATTGGCAAATTTAATCTCCTCAAAGAGCTATTTTATAGATTTGCAAAATTAGTAAAAAAAATGCCCTTTTTGATCAATTGGCAAGTTCAATCAGGATCAGCGAACTAATCAGCGATACACCGAACTGATCGTCAGTACGCCAAACTGTTGTTACCATTATCAATCTAGCTTCACTGTTTAGTTAAGGGGCTCATCAGAGGGACCCAAATGGAATTTACTGCTACGTATGGTCTCCACACCATTGATGATCGAAGAGGGCTATGGCAGGGACTAAATGCATTAAATGCAGTTGTTAATCAGCCCTGACTAATCATGGGGGGCTTAAGTACTGCGTTGAAAGGTGAAGACACTAGACAGATATAATGATAGTCAGTTGGCTGAGATGAAATTTGTTGGCAGATTCTATACCTGGACTAACAACCATGTTCTAAGCAAAATTGATAGGGCCTTAGTAAATCCACTATGGATGACTACATGGCCTCAACTTGAAGTGGCTGTTATGGATCCCTACTTTTCAGACCACTCACTTTTGTGTGTTACATTAGAAGAGGAATGTGGTAATCAATCAAAGCCCTTCAAATTTCTCAATCATCTGACCAACATAAAGATTTTACTGTAGTAGTGGCAAGAATATGGGCAACACTAGTTCAAGGACAACCTATGGAAAGAATTTGGCAAAAACTCAAAGACATGAAAGGAGGTATGAAATCTTTGAATGCTAAAGAGTTCTCAAATGTGGAAAATAGGATAAATGATTTGAGAAAACAACTTGAAGCAGTCCAAATACAGCTCAGATCTCAACATTCTAACCCTGATACCTATGCACCTGAGAAAGATATCAACTGGGATTGGAAAAGTTGCTTAATGTTGAAGAAAGTACACTTAGGCAAAAATCAAGGGTATAATGGCTGAATCTAGGGGATGCGAGCTCTGCTTATAATTTTGCTTCTATGGAACAAAGGGTTAGCCAAAATTACATTAGAAGCAATTTTATAAGACTCTACTTGGTACCAGGGCTGATGAAATACCTTGTATACACCATTCTCTGATGGCTGGGGTCCTATACTGAATAGATCTCAACAATTGCAATTGATATGTCCAATTAGACAGGAGGAAATTCGGCAAGCTTTACAGAGCATTGAAGATCTTAAAGCTCCTGGTTGTGATAGTTTCAATGCCCATTTTTTCAAAAAAACATAGCCAGTTATTGGAGAGGAGGTAACTGAAGCAGTGAGACATTTTTTTTGAGAACTCAAGAATGTTCACACCGATAAACTGCACCACTGTCACATTAATTCCCAAAATTCCAAATCCCACTTCAGTGAAGGAGTTCAGACCAATTTCTTGTTGCACTATGTTATACAAGTTGATATCTAAGGTGCTCACTAGAAAGCTACAACATGTAATGGACTGCCTTATAGATAGCAGTCGGGCTGCATTTGATTACAGACAATATCCTGCTTAGCCATGAGCTTGTTAAAGGGTATGGAAAAAAAGGTATCTCCTCTAGGTGTATGCTTAAAATTGATATGCAAAAGGCATACGACTCAATAGAGTGGCCTTTTCTACAGCAAATCCTCAATGCTTTGAATTTCCTTGCCAAGTTTATTAAGTGGGGAATGACTTGTGTGCAGACCATGTCCTACTCTATTAGTATTAATGGTCAACCAACTAAGCCTTTTAAAGAAAAGAAAGGACTCAGGCAAGGGGATCCCCTGTCCCCCTTCCTTTTTGTGATGGCTATGGAATACCTTAGTAGACTTCTTAAACAATCTGGACACAACCCTCAATTTAAGTTTCATCCTAAATGTGGTAAGATAAAGCTCATCCATCTAGGATTTGTCGATGATCTCCTGCTATTCAGCAAATGAGAGTCAATATTTACCCATTTGACAGTTTCCAAAGGTTCTCAAAGGCATTAGGTTTTGTAGCTAACCTTAGAAAAAGCTCTATCTACTGTGGTGGTATGTCCAGGGCTAAGGAACACGGGCTTATTGACTTACTGGGATTTAGCAAAGGTGATCTGCCGTTTAGATACTTATGGGTTCCCTTAAGTACTAAGCGAGTATCTATTGTTCAATGTCAGCCTTTGCTAGAGAAAATGTTGGGGAGAATCAAATTATGAACTACTAAGTTCTGTCATATGCAGGTAGAACCCAACTGATAAAATCAGTGTTGTTCTTTATTCAAGTATTCTGGGCACAAGTTTTTGTATTACCTAAGAAGGTGATCCAGATCATTGAGGCCACTTGCAGAACCTTCTTGTGGATTGGGGTACTGAACTATCAAAAAGAGTATTACTTGCCTGGGATAAAGTATGCTATCCAAAAGTTGCAAGGGGTTTGAATATTCTAGATGTGGCCACATGGAATAAAGCTGCAATTAGTAAGCTATTATGGAACATATGCACGAAGAAAGATAAGTTATGGGTAAAGTGGATTCACTCCTATTATGGGAACAAATTTGCTGATGGACATTCCTAACCAGGCCTCGTGGATCATTCAAAGGATCCTTAAGGCTACTAAAAACTTTTCTCAAGTAGGATATGGTGTGGATGACATATTAACTATGCCTAACTTCTCAATCAAGCAATTTTATGTAAAGCTAAGAGGAAAGTTTCAGAAGGTATCATGGAGAAGACTGGTTTATAATAATAGTGGCCTTCCTAGATGGATTTTTATTTTGAGTCTGGCTGCACTTGAAAGATTAAACATTCGAGATAGATTAGTCAAGTGGTGTAACTACAAATCAGATGTGCCCATTGTGTGAGAAGAAACATGAATGCTTAAACCATCTATATTTTGTATGTGAGGTATCTACTGAAGTTTGGAAGCAATTACTGAAGTGGATTAGCATCATGAAGGTCCCTGCTCAATGGTAAGAAGAACTGAAATGGGCTGAAGTGAATGCTAAAGGAAGGAACCCAAAAGATGAGGTCTACAGAATGATGTTGGCTGCTGCAGTATACTATATCTGGAGGGAAAGGAATACTCGAGTTTTTCAAAACAAAAGGCAGACCCCTCAGATCAGACTCATCATACAGGAAATTCATGTTAGAGGCGCAAACAAGAACAAACTTGCAGCATGGCTGGAAAATTACAATTTTTATCCTATCTAATCCTAGATATTGATGTAATTAGGTATTGACTATGAGTCTTTTCTGCCATTTGTATCAAACGATTCTTAGTAAAGATAACTGTGGGGGCTATGTCCACCAGTTGATCTTCTTATATGCTGTATAATGTTTACTTTTGGTAATAATAATGATTAGTTACCAAAAAAACCAATCTAGCTTCAGAAGGGTGATTTCATCCTTCATGCACCTGTTACTTTTGTCCACATGTCATCCTTAAGTTCTTATGGCTGAAATTCAAATACATTTTTTTTTCCTGAAAAGTATATAAATAGGCATTGAGGACATAACTTTGGTGAACTAGAAGCCTAAAATGAATCCAAAATCCTCGACTCATCAACACCCCTAATTTAAACTTTTGTTTGACCTCAAGTAAAAAAATATCATATCAATCAATTCAAAAAAGATGTCTTCAAAGAGTGCTTCTTGAAAGCTGATTTGCAAGTGACATCACAAAGTTGGTTTTAAAACTTATAACTTCCAATTATGCATTAAAAGCCTCAAGCCACAACTAGCCGTTATCAATTAAAGAAAATGCTCACAAAATCTCACTAAGACGCAAAACTTTGCACAACAAAAGTATTCAAGTGTCCTCACATAAAGAATGATCCCATACTCTCACAAACCACAAGCATTTTACCAAATTAGGGACCATAACGAACTCTCACACTTACAAAGAGAATAACATGTATGCTTCTACCCATATCCTTACTCATATTTTTCAAATTATCAAAGAACAATCTCATGCGAGATCACAAAGGTCTTCCAAGGCTTGTAATAAGGTTGATGGGCATGGCATGATAGATTTGGTTTATAATGACTCTATCCTCTTGAAGCATTAGCAAGACCTTGCTTATTTTACATATTTCTTCCCCATTTTGCACACAAAACTTCACCCCAAGTTTTTTCTAGCAACATTCCATAGCTTCATTGATGGAGAATTCTTTTATTGAAACAACAGTATGACAAACAACTTTATTTACACAACATAGCCTCTCTCTCTCTTTCTCTCTCTCTCTCTCTCTCTCTCTCTCTATATATATATATATATATATATATATATATA
>JAJOOH010037358.1:0-21376 GCA_029582605.1 Solanum gracilifrons | reverse complement strand
AAAATATTTATTGATAACATCTTTACAAATAAAACACTACTAAAAATATATATAAAAAAATATTTTAAAAAATTAATAGCCCATGGGCTGGCCTCTGAGGCTTGCGGGTTGGGCCTATGAGGCTGCGGGCCAAACGAGGCTGGGCTAAAAAGCCTCGTTCCTAAATGGGCCAAAAAAATTAAGCCCAACCCCACTTAATTCAAGGGTTGGGTTGGGCCGGCCTCGCGGGCCAAGCCCATTTTGACGGCTCTAATCATGCCTAATTTTTTAAACCAAAATAATACTTAGACTCAATCATGTCTCATTTTTTTACCGAATATAATACTTAGATAGACTTGAGCATTTTAGAAATAGTGGACTTCGATATTATCTTGAATATGAATTAGCTTTCTCCACATCATGCTATTCTTGATTGTTAATGCTAAAACAATAAACTTAGCAATGACAAATATTGTAAAAGTTGAATGAACAGTTGCTAATGATTCTTATCCTAGAAACAAAGTCACATCCTTCATTTCTATCAATATGAAAATCTAGCCAAATATCACCAACATTTTTAGAGAATCCCATATCACACCACCTCAAAATACTTAGTCAGAAAGACAAAAAATGTAGTGCTGTTATTTAACTCCAAACATGTTGATACAAAAGAAGAAGCTGATGACAACACTCATAACACTATATGAGTTTATCAGACCCTACACCCAATTTTAAAGGATTAAGGGTATAGTGAACTCAAATATTTTCATCAAACAAACAAAAATACCAATTAAAAAAAGCTTCAGAAGAATCCAATATGATCATATGTAATATAGTTTCACCAAGTGGTTCTCCCTGCAAAGCAAGGTCTTGGATCCACTACACCTCATTAACATGGATTATATCATCATACGCAAAACTAAACAAACTATTTCCAAATTTTAAAAATGTAGCTGCTCCATGGTGTACTCCAAACACATTTGACAAAAAGGGGTTATGAAAGGAGAAAAATACAATAGAGCAACACAAATACTATTGCTTCTAGGGAACGAGTTGATCGAAAATGGATTATGTTTCGACCACCAGATAAAGAAGCCTTGAAAATCATAACAAGTAAACTAGAAGTCATATTAGTTAGTCTCGACATTATTTATTCCACCATTTCTAGAGCCCGACTAATAGCATTGACGACAAGATCATTACTAGAGGATAGAAGCTCGACTAATCCAAATTCACAGAACGAGGAAAAAAACTAAAAAGGCCTCAGAAGCTAAAGGTAATATAACATCAATGGAGCTAAAAGCTCCTCATATGGTACGGACAATTACCATACATCACTGGCCTCTAATTAACAACATAATTAACAGACATTTTACACATCAATTAAGAAAAAACTCAACTAATTACAATGTAAAGCATAAATTTTTAGGCTCAGAAATATGAACAGCTCTATCAATCACAGAATATCAGAAGCAGAACTGGCATTAAAGCTGAATTTATATCATCACTGCCAAATTTCAAACAAATACACTACAACAAATTAGTACCAAAAAAATAAATTAGGCTCATATTAAGAAATTCAACCATTTTTTATCATATACTTCATAGATTACTCTCAGAAGCGCGGATAAATCTTCTAATCATAGCCAAAATAGAAAAAAAAAAATTGGAGAATCCAATACGGACGATAAACAATATAGCAGTGGACTTAGGAGTAAAACAATAGGAAAAATGCATAAACCCCACGTTGACACCGCAATTTGCTCTATGCCTCGTTGACTAGCTATATTTTTCATTGAATTAGAAGAAAAGCTAAAGGTGATATGAGGCATAATTAACAAAAAAAATATGTTGTAAAAAAGGGATTTGGCCGTTAATTTGACACAGATAAGCCATGGATTAAAGGTACAAAAGGGCTAATACTGCAACACTAAACGGCAAAAAATGTATAGCACGAGCTTTGGGGCTTCTAACTTCATGTAAAAATATAAATCAGATGAGCCCGGGAGACTACGTGCAGAGATCTACAATTTGGTTAACAAAATTGACAAAAAACAATAAAAATTAATGAGACGCCATTGGAGTGTTAGTGGAGGAGGCTAGATTGAGAAGAGAATGACGAAAGAAGATGAGAGTTGTTAGCAATATATAGAGGATAAAGGGGGCGGCGAAACCCTAATTGTGTTGTGCTGGATCCGAGTTGTTAGCCCATCAAATCGTAATTCCATTCAACCCGTTTAAGTTTGGGCCTATCAAAAATTGGATTAATATTTATTTTGTTTATATTGATTCACGAGAAATTTTGTTAAATTATTTTTTTATTTGATATTGAGTAATAATAAAGAAAACTAATGATTTAATTAGATACTAAAAATTTATAAAAATAAAACAATTAAATTTAGAAAGAATTGAACGAGGTGGATTTTGACGCATTTTAGCTCAAATCAATTCAATCCATTTTAGCTCAAATAAATTTGGAGTGAGTCATTGATTCACTTATTTATTGAAGAACAACTTCTTAATCATACAAATATTTCTATCATATTTAAATAAAAGCCAGAAATTTCAATTACAAAAAGTTATCATATTTATTAATTCTCCCAATAGTTTGAAATAATTATATATTGTCTCAATAATTAATAATTTCATATCAAATTTCAACTCATATGTATTTTTTCCACCAGATACAATGTGAAATACAGATAAATAAGGAGAGATGTGAGCGAGATAGGAGAGAGGCGAACGAGATATGAGGGAGGCAAACGAGAGAGTTGGTGTATCTCAAATACATGCAAATCACATTTTATATATATATATATAAGATATCTGTGACATTTCAAATACATAAAGAGAGAAGCAAGCGAGAGAGTCTGCGTATCCTAGATATATATAAATCAATTTGAATACAATGTATCTGAAATAAATTACACCTTCTTTTGACCCCAAATATCTGAGATACATATATCTGGATGCACTAAATACATGTATCTTAGGACCAAAATCTGACACAAATGATAATTTCAAAAACTTACGAAAAGTGCGATTCGTGTTATTTATCCATTTATTAACTTAATTTATCTTAATTAGTCCAAATTCAATCTAATCTGTCAATTTACTATTTCTAGTTAATAGTACTTTTGATCCATTAATTATAGATAAATTTTAATGTTTGATTTTTGTACTGTACTTCTTCTATCTCAATTTATGTGATTGTTTCTTTTTCCTATCTTTTTCTTAAAAAAAAAAAACTTCACTTTGAATGATAGGCATAATAACTATCTCAAACTATTTCTAAAAACTTATATTTTACCATGCAAAATATCAAATTATTATCTCTTTTTATATTTTTTATTGATGAGACAATCAACACACTTTTGCTATGATTATGATAAGTTCTCTTAACCAAATCATTTCCTTATTTTCTTATTCTTTAAAAGTTGATGTTAAGGATCTACCTATTAAGCAAATAAATCATATTATTAAATTTGAAAATAGTTAAAGTGGCAACAAAATATATAAAGTAATAACATTGAATAATGAAATAACTACTTTTGAAATAGACATAATTTTCTCATATAAAAAATTTTATGAATACCAATCAAAGTTTAGACATCTGTTTACACAACTAAGCATGAAATAGAGTCCGATTTTTGTATACGTATATAGCACAATTTATAGGGGATATGATATTATATAAAATAGCCAATAATATAATGGGGGTCATTTAACACGTGAGATAAAGATAATAATCTTGAGACAAAATTTGGGATTAACTTTATCCCATTTTTTATTTGAGATATTAGCTGATCTCGAAAATTATTTTATCCCATGGTGGGATACTATCCCGTATAGAAGAAGGTGGGATAAAATAATCCCACTGCGAGATAAATTTGACCTTTTTTCTCAAATAATTTGGACACGTGGAGTTCATCCGTTTCACGTTGAAGTTTCCATTAATGACAATGATAAATACGAGACGATTTGCTAATAACAATGGTATGAATGGACCAAAACTGTAACAGAACTCAAAATTGAGAAATTTCATATATGTAATAGGCAATAAAGACTACAACTTTTAGAACATTCAGAGCAAAAATTGAAAGAAAAATACGCTCTAAGTTGTACAAAAAGAACTGGACAGGCAATAAAAAGAGAAACTACAAGCAATTTTGCCAAATGAGAGAACATGCTGTCACTGTAGAAACTAACAACTAAGAATGCTCTACCAGCTCGAAAAAGGGGCAAGCTTGTTGAATATCAAACGATCATCCAAGTCAAATGTCGATAACCAGCCCATTTTGCAGCAAGTCGGACACCAATGGCCAATGCAGCACATATCAGAGGAATTGGGACCTTCCTAACTGCACCGGTAGTTTCCCCTTCACTTTTATTCAAAGGTATTTTAGAGTGTTGCAGAATGGCCAAAGCAGTATAAGAGACCATTACTACCAGTCTAACCCAAGGCTCTCCCACAGCAGCTAATGCAACAGCAGCAGGCATTGCGGAAGACACGTAATCTTTTTTTTTGATAAATCGAGCAAAGAAAAACAAGCCTAAGAGTATAAACCAAAAGAACAACTCGGAAATATAACCTCTCACAGCAGCAAATCCCATTATTCCAGCTGCTGTAAGAAGGTATGGTTGGCTATTCACAGAATCTGGAACTGCCGCTTCACCAATAGCAAGAACACAAGATGCCAAAATGACGATAGTTGTTAACTCTTGTACTGGTGCATATGCAACTATACTGGAGTAGAAAGCTCGAATGGAGTAAATTGATGATTCAATAAACCTAATTACATCTGTGATCTGATCCCCTATGAAGTAGTATACAACACCCAATGCAAGTTTCGAGATGTAACCGAGAAATCGGAAGACAACACCCACAGCCTTTTTCCAATTATCCAGTTCCCACAAGACAGTCCTCCAGGCATATAGAATAAAGGCCAATGCTGCATATTGACAACAACTACAGAGTTAGTGAAGTACTCTATGTTTATTGCTGGAACATTTTATTCATAAATAGAGAGCTACACATGAAAAGTGCAGAACACGAATGTGAGCTACTGCTTAAATGAAAATCGTACGGAAATCAAATGATCAACAAGTACACGAAACTCTAACAGAAGATACATGTTCCAGCAAGTTCTCCAAACAAAGACATAACAGTAAACCCACATCAATTTTGAAGAATTGTTGAAAATATTGTGGCATTCATTGGATTAAGAGAACAGTGACCTTACTGAAGGCTCGAAAATGTAGCTGCACTACCATTAATATCACCAAACAACTCAGCAGCAGCTATACTCAACTACATAACCCTCTGCCTAGACTGCACATTCAGCTAAATCAGTGCCCACATATAGAAAATTGACAAATTAGCTTATATATATCATCTATATATATATATATATATATATATATACACCTACTTTGCCAAGAGGTGGCAGGAGCGCAATGACCTTAGCCCAAACCTACTTAAACAACCTAAAGTAGGTTATCTTTAACTAGTGTATGGTTTTCTGGAATTGTGTAAAGTTCAATTCCTCCTTCTGGTGCTTTTCTTATAACAGCTACTTTACTAAATATAAAGAGAAGAGAGGCTAATAGATAATCCACGATTTAGGCTATTAAGACTTTCCCCGGGAAATGTCTATAGTTTCCATTTTAGATGAGAGTTAACCAGAATCAAACAGGAGGATAGGTAGTCCTAGTTTACCATTATTAATCTATTATCATAAGCCATTGAACTGCTAGTAGGAAATAACAACATTCATTTTATAAAGATCACATTTTTTTCCCGCTTCATTCAAATAAGAGCAGCACTCGTTCAGACTTCGACCATCGCACAGAATGATCTCTATCCTCATCTCAATATCTTTTATCTGTTCCCATTATGAATTCTCTTATCACTACACTAGCAAACAGCAGCACATGAAACATCAAACTAAGTAAAATAGAAAAACAAAAGCTTGACTACAATCAGACTGTAAAAGGATTAGTTTCACAGACATATCAATCAATCAACTAAGCCTGCTTGGGGTCGACTGTATATTTATATCCACTTTGTTGGTGGGAGGTAGAAGGTACCCCGTGGAATTAGTCGAGCACTGTTATCTAAAGGAAGTAAAACAGAAAAACAAAAACTGACTTCTTTTCTTTTTGTAAGGGCAATTCAATTCTCATACAGCAATACCAAAGCCAGATTACAATCAGACTACCAAAAGATTAGTTTCAAAGACATATCAATCAATCAATCAATTATGCCTTCTGGGGTCGACTATATGAATCATTTATAACCATTCTACTTTATTTGGGGCATATTTTTTCCCTACAAAAAGAACATGTGATAGAGCTTTTTCGATATACCTATGAACCAAGGCCATCTAACAGGCTTATCAGGAGCTTCTTTAGTCAAGTATCTGAATCTATCAGGCATTGTGCTCTCTCCACGAACATCAATTTCAGCTTTATCAACAGTGTTTCCATAATCTACTCCACTACTCTCAGCTTTCGCAATAAACCCATTTTCCCTACGTAATTGAAATCCACAATTACCAGTGAAAATCCCAGAACATTTGTGTTTCAGTTCGAGTTTGAAAGGTTTAATTCTGGCAACAGATGAGGGAAAATCAAGAATCTGATTATGAGAGAAAGCATTAGAAGGAAAATTTGAGGAGATTTTATGGGTTTTCTTGAGAGTGGGAATTGAAGATGAGAGAAATGAGAGAGTAATCGACATTGTTGTTAAGGGTTTAGAGTTTTGCCATTACCAGAAAATTTGTCACTCAGAAGAATGGAGTTTGGGGTTTTGTGAAATCCGGTAGCCCGCCAGACAACCCGGTGACCCGACCCAAAAAGTTCATTACATTTTTAAATTGAAATTTTTTATGCATAAATTATGTAAAAATTAGGTGAGATAACCAATTTTCAGGTCTGCTGTGTGTTTCAAGTAATAGGAAAATAGTTGTATTTTAGTGCAATTTTTTTTCCAGATGTGTTGTATAGTTTAGATTTCTTTCTTTTTTTTCGATATAACTATTTTTTTATTGGTATGACTTGATCAAAAATATTATTAATATCATACATAGTGCAGTATCATATTAACAATTGTCTATATTTTTCTTGTGTTTTATGTTATTATCATTAAATAATTTATTTTATTTATTCATAAATGTGTTGAAAAATTTCCTCAATTGGTAACATATGACGAGGGCTTTGACATAGCTTTAGGGAGCGGAACATGGTGGCGGAACTACTTGCAAAAGAGGGCCTAGAAGGAAACTTTTTGAAGCATAGTTAGGAATTACTTTTGCTAGAGATTTTTTTACTTTGACTTGTAATAGTAATTTAGCTACACATCTTGACTACGTTACTCATTTAGTCTCTACGATCCGACTTTTTGTTATGAAGCATAATTAATATAGTTATCTTATTTCAACCAAAGGAATTATGATGAGGAGTTTCATTTTTATTTTACTCATAAAGAAAATTAAAGATAAAATAATTTATTCTATAATATCATTGCATATTCTTTTGCGTATGTAACAATTTGTTTTTGTCTCTATTTTTTTCTTTCTTGAAATGTATTATAAGTTTTTCTTTTTCATTTTTTATTACTTTGTGAATGTAATAATGTAGGTTATTTTTTATGTCTTAGTTACATAACTACGAAAATTTAAGCCTACCTATTATTTAATTGTGGCCTTTAAAATAATAATGTGACACATCTCTTATGCAGCCAAATCATTTAGTATCATTTTTCTTCTTCTTCTTCTTTGACCCCCTTTATTTTCGCCATTCATTTTTACAAATAAAATCATTGCATAATGCATAGTGTACTTAATGTCTAATAAAATTATATATTCAAGTTGTTAGTAACTCATATCTCTCTATCTTCTTAATAACTTTACTCTAAAATAATATTCCCAACTCTTGTTTGTTCATTTTCATATTTTAAAAAATACTTATCAATGGGTAAAAGAATGTAGTAAACAAATGTAATAATAAAGCAACAACATAGAAGTTCTAAAAGGTTTTTTTAAGATCGGTTGTTGCATAGAGGATCAAGTACTCCTACAAAAGATAGAGGAAATTAAAACAAAAAAATTAATATTTTCAACTTAATATAATAGATTATTGTTTCAAAATATGACCTCTTATTTCATTTACTTTACCACTCATATATCCTAAATTTCTTGCTTGCTATGTACATATGAAAGGTTTGTACTTGAAAAGAGGCAAATAATTTCTATTTTGCATATTGAAAAAAAATAATTAAAGAACATATCATATCCTAGATGATGATAAGATCTACATTGTATTCTCTACCACTGACACACTACATTATTAAAATAACTATCTATAATTTTTTTAAAAAGATGTGTCTATATATATATATATTGATTTATTAATTTTTCATATAGACTCACGAAGCACGAATAGTTTCCCTAGTACGCTATAAGAAGACTAAATGGTGCATTCAGTTAAATGTTGAGTAATTTACCTAGAGGACTAGGGATCCCACTAGTTAATTCAACAGTGGCTCTCTCACATAAAACTCTCAACCTATCCAAATATACTCAGTTTAATTTTCATAAAGCGGGTTTGAAGGATGGTGTGTACGTAATGTTTCTTATCTCGTGAGGATAGAGAGATTATTTTTGATAAATCCCTGGTTCACATAAAGCATATCAAAATCTACTCTACCATATATAAAATCAAAACAGGGTGGCAATAGCTACGAGAAATGCATCTTCGTCGAGTCTGCACACCAACTATTTAATGAATCTCCTGAGAGAAATATGATCGTTTGGAACTCAATGATCTCGGTTTACGTACATTGTAAAGATATTGTGAGTGCATTGGAGTTGTTTCGAGTGATGGATGTGGACTGGAGCCTAATTCTTCCACTATTAAAGCGATAATCGCGGGGTTGACGGAGATGGATGATGGATTTAATAAGGCCATGTTATGTTACCGAGAGATGGGGAGGATGGGTTTGAGGCCAAATTTGATTACGGTTCTTGCAGTGTGTGACATGCTTGTCTTGGTATGACAGATGTGAATTTGATCAAACAGATTCATGAGTATTCGATAAGGAATGATATTGGTCCAGATCAGCAGTTGAGGAGTGGATTAATCGAGGCTTATGGGCGTTGCAGGTGTCTTAACAAAGCCTATCTTGTAATTCTTAGTATGAGAAACATGGATGTGGTTGCTTGGATTAGTTTGATCTCAGCTTACACGTTTCAAGGGAAGGCAAGAACCGCACTTAATGCAAATGGAGAAAGCTAATGTCAGGCTTGATGGAATTACTTCCCTTGGGATTTTGAAAGCTTGTACTCATGTTGGACTACCTGATGAAGCACAAAAGTACTTTTCTCGTATGAGAGTTCGATGTGGTGTTGAAGCAAGCAACGATCACTATGCTTGTTTGATAGATGTATTGGGTAGCGTGGGGAGATTGCTCAGGCATATGACGTTATAAGGAAAATGCCGGTGAAGGTGACTGCAAAAGCTTGGGGAGCACTACTAGCTTCTTGTCGAACTTGTGGAGAAGTTGAGCAGGCAGAAATTGCTGGAAGAGCTTTGTTTGAAGTAGAGCCTGAGAATCCTTCTAATTTTGTGAAACTGGCAAGAATTTATGCTAGCAATGGGTGAATTGAGGAAGCAGAAAGACTCAGAAGAGAGATGATCAAGAGGGGGATGAAAACAGCCCCGGGTAGTACATCAAGATCGACTTTATCTAGGTTTCCTTTTTGGTTGGTTCAGGTGACAATTCACTGAAATTTAATCGTTGTGAGACATCAATATTGTATTGAAGTCATCTTTAGAGTATGGAAGAAACAGAAAGTGAGTTTCAGCTTAGAAACAAGACAAAGGAGCTGGGGATGCAGGGTTATGATAGAGAAGATTTCGATCCCAGTAACAATCATGCTGCAAAGATTCCGTAGTTTTCTTGTTATACATAAAAAAAGATTCTGTCTTTTCATGAGCACCAAAGGATATATTTGTTTCCATTTTATCCAAATGAAATTTTCATTGAAACAGAGACGTCTCGTAAACTCCCATGTAACTTGAGCTTGAACAACTCAAGTTGTATTTGCTTTGGATAGTGTTCTTTGACCTGACACTAAAACTTACACTGGGTTGTTTCTGTTGCATGCTTCAACTTAAATAAACGGATATCGGACTAGAGGAGAGATCGTGCATATAATTGAAAAGAAAAAAATAAGTGAACTCCAAGAGACAAATCGACATAAAGTATTCATTCAATTCCAACTAGTTAGGATTAATCACTAGGAAGAAGAAAGAGTTACTTTTCTGTTGCAAGATTTGGATAGTGAGCGCATCATTATTATCAGATGATGCAGACCATCATTATGGATCCATGTGGCCATGGCTACAAATATAGAGAACCGAAGCACCGTATGAAGTTAGATGGTTTTGCTGGATTTTGATCCATGATGCTTGTGTAAATCAAAATTACAAAGAAGAATAATGATTTTTAGTAACAGGTGTTGTATGTGTGGAAGAGAGGAGGAAAATACTAACAATCTTTTTATTCATTGTTTAGTTTCAAGACAAATATGAGACCTATTTTTTTCAAAATACATTAGGGAATCAATGGGTGACAACTGACACCATACTCAATTAAGGATATATTTAGTTGCTGGTAGGGTTGCACGTGAGCAAAATGTATCAAAAAGATAAATAGAAGCTTGGGTTGTTTGGACAATCTAGAATGAGAGAAATAGAAGATGTTTTGAAGACAAGTCGCAACAATGCATACTTTGAAGTATAGATCCTAACAACTTTTGGCCGCCCTTTGCAGCACTGATTTGGTACAGTGCTCTCTCTCTCTCTTTTGCTATTGTACAGGGTCCGGTACTTTGTAATGTCCAGCACTAACTTAGTACTTGGTTTGCAAGTGAAGCATATGTCTGTGCTTGCAAAAAAACAACTAGTTTTGGTTGAGCTAAATTTGGCGTAATGTATTTCCTGCTAATGCTGGATTTGGGTATTTGGATTGGATTTTGGCTTTTGGCTTTTAAGCTCTATGTTTTTTTTTGGAGGTGTTTGGGAAAGACAAATAGTGCTTTTAAGCACCTTCTTTTGGGCTGAAAAAGTACAAAAATAAGCTAAAAGTCAAAATTGGGTATTCCCAACTTATGGCTTTTAGCTTATAAGCTACTTGGAAAAAAACCAATCCAAACACACCCATAGTAACCTTAAAAGAGCTAACCATATTGAGCTAAAAAAAACAAAAACAACGAAACATCATAAGCAACATGTAGAGAACTAGAAGGATTCCAAATGGAACAAGACTTGGCATGGATGGCTGATTACTACAGGGAATCAAATCAAACTAGAAACACTAATGGAAAGTTCCTCCACTTCAACTATTGATAAAGACAAGGCACATTGCTTGATTAGGATAAGGAATCACAACAATTAAACTGGAAATACATCAAAAAGAAACAAGAGTACAGTAACAACTAATGTAAGGCAAATAAATGGAAAACAAAAGTTCAACATTCAGTATATAATAATTATCAGATAGCTGTAAACTAGGTCTACCAATTTGATAAAACATCTTCCACTTCCACTACCTTAAAACAACCATGAACTTTGGTAAAATACCTTACCTTCTGATCACCTTTTTCTTTATTATATCGATAATTCTGTAGTTCAGCTACTCATCAAGTCCATTAACCTCCCATTCCTTCCAAGAACCCACCAGAAATGACATTGTTCCCATTGAACAAAATAAGTGATTCCATGTAATTCTAAACATAAAACGGGTGAGAGCTCCCTTGAATACCAAGACCCCTATTTTGTCCACTATTTGGATCATAAGAAACCAGATCATTGCTCCTAGTTGAAAACAAAACTTCACCATTGTGCCTAAATCCAACTACTTTCACCATATCTGCAACCAAATTTATACGATACAATCTACTCCAAGATTCCAAAACTCCATACCGCTTCATCACCTATACTTCACATGAAGCACCACTTATCTCCTTCAGATACTTAACAACAGCAAGTGATTCCTCAAACTTCTTAATTGATAAACTTGTTGGAATTACACCAACTAAAGCATCCGGCAACATAATTTCCCCAAACACCTCATCAGTTATACTAAAAGACATAACTAAATTCCGATTTCCACCACCATTTGGAACCACATCATACGCAATCCAATGTACAACTCCATTTACAAAAGCCCGAGACCACCTTAACTCCACCATACAATGCTTAATCTCAACCCCCATAACACTCCTCTAAACCCCAGTTTTAGTAAAATAAATTTCAACCTCAGGAGGAACATTATACCCGAACGCACCATTCATCTAAATATCTAATACACAAGTCTAACCAACTTATAGTCACCAGTCTCAGGCAAATCAACACCAAATCCAAAAACATACATATGAAGCGATTGAGGCTTAATCGAAGGCAAATGTAAGGTTATAAACTTCTGAATAGAAGGGTTCCACACAACAAGATTCTGCAACACACCAAACAAATCGTCGGACAAACACACGATGCCATTGCAACTGTCAACAATTCTGAAATACCCAAGTGGGCATTTGAAAGGGAGATTCAGTTACAATGGAAAATCCAAGGAAAAGGGTCGATTCTTACCATCTTGAAACAATAAATAGTGCTCTTTATTGTGAGTACTGACGCAACGCCTAACAAGAAGGGTGTTGGTATGTGGGATTTGAGTAAGGTGATCGGAGATGAAAGGAAAACTGGTGATGATGAAATGCCATGATTTGGAAACAACTATGAATCGAATTAAGGATTTAGCAGGAAGTTTCAGTAGGATTTCTCTCAAAAGTTCGGGAGGAAAGTATGAGGAGTCAGATCCAGTCGTTGATCAATTTTGAGAGAGAGAGAGATAAGAAGAACCCTAGTAGTAGAAGAAATTTTTGGTAAAATTTGCTTTAAAAATAGGGATGACAATGGGACAGGGCGGGTTATAGCTTTTGCGGGGTGGGGCCGAGTGGGGCAAGACAGGTTTAGATATTCTTTAATAGAAATCATGCAGTGCAGGGCAGTCGGTGTGAGATAAGCCCAATGCTAAATCGCTAAGCTATTTTTGCTACTTATCTTCTGTTAAGAACTTTTAGGCAAGAAAATCTAGTTATCATATACTTACTTGATTAATCTTTTGTTTGCGTTTTATTAGTTTAATCCTTCAACTTATTCTTAAAGAATCAATAATTATTTTTCTTTTGTCATTGTGTTATGTTAAGTGAGAATCAATTGTGTAGCTATTCTTGGGGATCACTTTAAGTGGATTTTGAAACATGGATGAATTTATAGAGCAATTATGTGGTAAGTTAAGGTTGGTTGAGAATTAATAAATGTCATTTATGATTTATGAATTAGAGCTCTCCATCATTATTTAATTACAAGTTTAATTTTCAATTATGGCAACTAATTGAAAATCCTAGTATTTTCTAACTTTACTTCTTTGTTATTAATTGTTCTATTATAAACAGTTCTCTTCTAAATCTTCTATTATTTCATCACTCTTTTTGTACATATTCAAATAGTTTTTCTAAACTATCAAATACTTGTCTTTCGATGCAATGTTTTACAGCTATTGCATCAGTGATGTTTTTCTTTGATAGAATAATTTATCAGTCATTAAAAAAAAGTCTTTAAAAAGAAAAATAATAATAAATTATGTGGGACGGGTTTGGGCGCTGCTGGGCATGTTGAAAAGAGAAAATTATGCTACATTCTTTCTTTTCTTAAAGAATGTCAATCACAATCACCTATCAAGAAACTAACCGTCATGAATGTCAATCACATTCACCTATCAAGAAATAAGGTTTGTTGATGATTGAGATACACACAATAGTGCTAAAGAAAAGTTAAAGAGAACTGCACAATTCATTTTCCTACTTTGCCTACTTAGAAGTTTTCTTTTTGACTATTGTTCTGTCAATATTAAAAGACTGACTTCAGTTTGAACTTCAATCTCCCTTATGTCAAATCTTCTCATTGTCTTCTATCTGCTGAATTTAACACTATGATTTGAACATTTTAAATAATTCACACATATATCATATAATTGCAGTATGTTGAACAATATCTTTATAGCAGCATTGTGTGGCATGTGTTATTTGTACTATAGAAGATGAATCTTTTGAAGATATTCCTTATGCTTTCTCATCAAACTGTCATACTTATGGATATGCACAGATTAATTTATCCTTATGTGCATAGATTTCTTGTTTAGACAATAATTTCCATCTTAGATGAGAGTCAACTACAACCATACAATAGGATAGACATTTCTATTTTACCATTATTAAGCTTCATTATCATAAGCCCTTGAACTGCTACTAGGAAATAATAAACAACCAAGTCTCAGCTCCAAACAAGTTAGGGCGCATTTATATTACAAAGATCACATTATTTGCTTCGTTCAAATAAGAGCAACACTTGTTCAGACTTCGTCCATTTCACAGAATGATCTCTATCATTTCAATTTCTTTTATCTGTTCCCTTTCTGAATTCTCATATCATTCAATTAGGAAACAACAGAATTTGAAACATCAAACTAAGCAAAACAGAAAAACAAAAACTGGTTTCTTTCCTTTTTGTAAGGGAATCCAGTTCTTTTTTTATGACCGTGGTATCCGTGTCAGCTAGCATACCTCGATAATTCCACGGGGTACTTGCTACCTCGCAATAGCACACATACCGGATAACTCTGTCCACCAACGCTTGGACAGATGGGAAGAATTCAACTTAGTGTGGAACTCGAACTTTAGACCTAAGGGCAATCGAATTCTCATGCAACAATACCAAAGCTAGAGTGCAATCAGACTACCGAAAGATTAGTTTCACAGGCATATCAACTTACCTACTCAGGGTCAACTATATGAATCATTTGTATCCATTCCACTTTATTTGGGGTAAATGTTGTCCCAAAAAGGAACACACAATATCTTTTGATGTACCTAGAAACCAATCTAACAGGCATATCAATCGATCAACTACGCTTACTTGGGGTCGACTATGTGAATCATCTATATCCATTGTTCTGCTTTAATTGGGGTAAATTTTGTCCCAAAAAAGAATACAAAGTAGAGATTTTGACCTATAAATCAAGGCCATCTAACAGGCATATCAACCAATCAACTAGCTTACTTTGGGTCGACTATATGAATCGTTTATATCTATTCTTTTTACTTGGGGAAAAAAAAATTCAGCAAAAAGCATACTCCATCTTTTTTAGTTAGTTTGTCTTTGTTTTCATTCTCGTCTATTTAAAAAAGAATGCTTCTTTACTTTTTTTGACGACTCTTTACTTATAACATTCCACGTGACATGGACATTTTGATACATTTTATATACCTTTTAGTATAAGAGTACTTATAACATTCCACGTGACATGGGACATTTTGATACATTTTATATACTTTTTAGTATAAGAGTACGAGATTCAAAAGTCTCTTTTAGCTTCTTAAACTTCCTAACAAATCAAAACCAAACAAACAAATTGAAACATATCGAGTATACAATAGAGCTTTTTCAACATACCTATGAACCAAGGCCATCTAACAGGTTTATCTGGAGCTTCTTTCGTCAAGTTCCTGAATCTATCCGGCATTGTGCTCTCTCCACGAACATCAATTTCAGCTTTATCAACACTATTTCCATAATCTACTCCACTACTCTCAGCTTTCGCAATAAACTCATTTTTCCTACTTAATTGAAATCCACAATTACTATCGAAAAGCCTGGAATTATTGTGTTTCAATTCAAGTTTGAGAGGCTTAATTTTGGCTATAGATAAGGGAAAATCAAGAATCAGATTACGAGGGCAAGCGTTTAAAGGAAAGTTTGAGGATATTTTATGGGTTTTCTTGAGAAATGGGGTTGAAGATAAGAGAGCTGAGAGGGTAATCGCCATTGTTATGGAGAGGTTAAAGTTCAGAGTTTTAGTTCCGCCATTACTAGAAAATTGCTCACTCGGAAGAGTAGGAGGTTTTGCAAAATTTGGTAACCCGATGAACCCGACCCGTAATCAATTCATACAAAATGGAAAGTTAGTGATTGTGGTTTTTGAGTTTGGGTATAGAAATATCATACTGTTAAAAGCAAATTGCATTATATTTATATTTATTTTCAAATTACAAAAATTCCTTAAAATTTAAGGATTTCTAATATATCACTCACCGTTTCGATACATCGTGTTTCGATTTCGAATACACCACTCAACGTCTTGATACAATGCTCTCACTTTCGAATACATCACTCAATGTTCGATACATTGCGTTCCGATACATTACTTTTGTTGATACCAGACGCACCTACTTGATACATCACTTAACGTCTCGTTACATTACCTTTGTTGATACAAGACACAAGTGTCTCGATACATCACGTAAGAGTGATGTATCCGAGAATAGGATGGAGTAGGGATTTTTGTAATTTTTTTAATGGTAGATAATTTTGGATAATATGGTAAAATAAATTGTATGTTTAGATAATTTTTGCTCTATTTATTGTGTTTGATATTATGTAAGTAGAAAATATTATTTAAAAAATAGTTATATTTTATTTAAATAAATATTAGAAATTGAAAGCGAGAGTAGGGGTGATAGGGGAAGAGGCTATGGTGTTAGAGATGGGGTGGTAGTGGATTAAAATAGTGGGGTTGAGATAGTTAATGTGAAATACTATTTGTAAAATTTATTTAGCAATTTTTGCTTTGTTAAAAAAGGATTAGGAGTTAGAAAGAATGGTTTTATGGGTGTTGTAAAGAAGTTGTTTATTTCTCTTATCTTCTTTCGATAGCCTAATCTTCTCATTTCTATTTTTATTTCTATCCTTAGTTATATATTATTTCAGTATTTTTTTTATTGTAATTCAATAGTTAAATGTTGTCGTTATAATTTGATTATATAATAATTGGGTAATTGTGTCGAGAATTTGGGTTTGTTACATATATGACTTTTATTAGACCTAAATAATTTGTCCTGGAATTTTAATCGTTGAATGAATAAGAAATGTTTGACCATATGGTATTTAAAATCAATTAATTCAAATTCACATCACATAGAGTCCGAGAAATGCACCCTTACATGAAATTTTTCTGAAATTTTTGACTTAAATTTTTTTTTATTCAATTATTTGATGTTTAAAATTCACTTAATTTTTTTTATTCAATTATTTAATGTTTAAAATTCACTAAATCAATTCATTTGAATTCACGCGGCATAGGATCCATCAAGAGGAAGTGCTCCCTTCCTTAAATTTCTTCATTCCAAAATTCAAACTCTATTTTTTTTGTTCAATCATCCCGCATTTAAAAATACATGTTCTAACTCAATTAATTTGACTTTACATCATATAGAGTTCGTTAAAAGAGAAAATGCACCCTGCTCAAAATTTCGACTCAACTTTTTTTTTAACGCTCTAGTATTTAAAACCCTTTAAATAAATTAATTCAAATAAACACCACATATGATCTATCAAAAGGGAAATGCAATCTATCCAAAAATTATATTTCAAATCTCTAATTAAGGAAATATTTGACCATAGAATTCTTAAATTCAACTTGAAGTTACATTTTTGAATTTTTAAGAACTTGAAAAATAATAACAAATTTATTTCTACTTTTTTTCTATCCAAATTACTCATAAAAAGTAAAAGAAAAAAATAACTTCAATTTATATCCATAACTCAACATAATTCCAATTTTTAAATATTTTTTTGCTTTTAAAAATAAAAACAACTTTTTTTTTCAAATTTAACAATATAACATAATCACGCCAACTAAATATTTGAAAATCTCTCATTCATTCCATGAACTACCACCTTTTTGTTTCTTTGGAAGGAGCATTCACAACCTCAAAGTTAGAAGTGTTTATCATCCGATCAACTCTCATCGGAGTAATAAGCACATTTGTGTGTTTCATATTATCATTTAGAGGTTGTTTTTTTTTATTAGTTGTTTGGTTTGTCAAATATGCATGATATAATTTCTAAGAATAAGTTGTTTGTTTATAAAAATACCTTCTAAAAATAAATTGTTTGTTTATAAAAAAGATTCAAGGGGGTACTTTTAATATTTTATATTTTTATCCTTACATAAATTATCCCGCGATTAGTATTCCACCCACAAGTAGGGATAACATATGCCAGTCATATTTATTAATCCTGGATAAGTTATCCAAGGTACTAAAAACTTATTTTGAAATTATTTTTCTTTATCCATCACATTAAACTATCCGTATTGGTATCCAAATGGTATATATATATATATATTCAAAACAAGGCGGCAAAAAGCACAAAGCAATGAGTTATTTTTCTTCAAACTTTCAACGTTTGCTTTCTTACACAAAACTCTTAACATCTCATGTCAATCAAGGCAAACATGAACAAGCCCTTTCTCTTTTCCACCAAATCCATTCAACTCTCTCCCATTCACTCGACCCCTTTGTGTTCCCTCTCGCCCTCAAATCTTGCGCCGCGCTGAGTTTCTCTCAGCTCGGTGCAACCATTCACGCACACACAACCAAAGCCTCTTTCATTCCCAACCCCTTTGTCGCTTGTGCATTAGTCGACATGTATGGGAAATGTGTCTCCGTAGAGTACGCACGCCAACTGTTTGATGAATCTCCTGAGAGAAATGTAGTCGTTTGGAACTCGATGATCTCGGTTTACGCACATTGTAATGATGTTGAGAGGGCGTTGGAGTTGTTTCGAGTGATGGATGTGGAGCCTAATCCTTCTACTTTTAACGCGATTATCGCGGGGTTGGCGGAGACGGAGGATGGGATTATTAGGGCTGTTTTGTGTTACAGAGAGATGGGGAGGATGGGGTTGAAGCCGAATTTGATTACGGTTCTTGCATTGTTGCGTGCTTGTCTTGGTACGGCGGATGTGAATTTGATCGAACAGATTCATGGGTATTCGATAAGGAATGATATTGATCCAGATCCGCAATTGAGGAGTGGATTAATCGAGGCTTATGGGCGTTGCGGGTGTCTTGAGAAAGCTCATCTTGTGTTTCTTAGTATGAGAAACAGGGATGTGGTTGCTTGGAGTAGTTTGATATCAGCTTACGCGTTTCACGGGAAGGCAAGAACCGCACTTGAAATTTTTGAGCAAATGCAGAAGGCTAATGTCAGGCCTGATGGAATTACTTTTCTTGGGGTTTTGAAAGCTTGTAGTCATGCTGGACTAGCTGATGAAGCACATATGTATTTTTCTCGTATGAGAGTTCGTTATGGTGTTGAAGCAAGCAGTGATCATTACGCTTGTTTGATAGATGTATTGAGTAGGTCAGGAAGATTGCATCAGGCGTATGACGTTATTAGGAAAATGCCAGTGAAGGTGACTGCGAAAGCTTGGGGAGCACTACTTGCTTCTTGTCGAACTTATGGAGAAGTCGAGCTGGCAGAAATAGCTGGAAGAGCTTTATTTGAAATAGAGCCTGAGAATCCTGCTAATTTTGTGATTCTGGCAAGAATTTATTCTAGTAATGGGCGATTTGAGGAAGCGGAAAAACTCAGAAGAGAGATGATCAAGAGGGGCATGAAAACATCCCCGGGTAGCAGCTGGATAGTACATCAAGATTGACTTATCCTGGTTCTTTTGGCTAGTTCAGGTGACAATTCACTGAAATTTCGACGTCAATATAGTACTGAGGCGTCTTTAGAGTATGGAAGAAACAGAAAGTGATAGACCCCAGTAACAATAACGCTGCAAAGATTCAATAGTTTTCTTGTTATACATAAAAATGATTGAAACAGAGATGTCTATTGTGAAGTTCCATGTAATTTGAACTCGAGCTGTATTTGCTTTTGGATAGTGTTCTTTGCCCTGACGCTAAAACTTAGATGGGATTGTTTCTGTTGCATGTTTTAGCTCTAATAGACGGACATCGGACTAAAGGATAGTATTTCTATGTTCCAGTAGCATGACCAGCTTTAGTATAGATGGTCAATTAAACTCTCAGACAGTCAAGACTGTTGATAGTGAACCAAGTGAGAAGTATGTAAATTCTGCCTATCAAATCACACCCCTAGTTGCAGTTTCAATTGTGATTATACGTCTTCTGTGATTGTGTTCGTCACCAAATTAGATCTTCTGGGAGTCATCCTCGAAGAATCAAGTCATTGATATATATATTCACATTCATTGAGCAATAGATGTGTGGTATCAGTGATATATATACAAGTTCAAGTGAAGTACGTACCTATCTCGTTTGGTAAGGCTGACTTTTATAGCAGCCTTTAGTGAAGTTGCTTCTAGCCCTCATAGGAAAATCCAAGGGTATTTTTTCCAACTAAGAATTTATATTGATTCCCTGATCGAGTATACACGTCCATTGGTATATATATTTGCACTCATTGAGCCTAAATGTGAGGTATCAGTGGCAGAAAAGAAATCAAGTCTTTCGAGAATGCATCGTTCTGAAAACATTTGATCGATATACAAAGAAGAGTAGCAACATTATGTTAATTGAACTTAACATTCATACAACATAAGTTGAATCAGAATGGCCTTGAGAAATTTTCAAACTATGTTCCTTGAATCATATCGATCGAAGAAGCTACTGTATTGAGTACTTGTAGCAAAATTGAGATATATGTTATCGCGATTTCCAAAAATCGTGAAATTAAAGAAGTGACTAAGTGAATATCTAAGTATAGCAGTGTTTCAATTAGAGAACTCAGCCAACAAACAAACTGCTACATAGAGCAATGCAGCATCTGAAATCATGTAATGTAACTCGAAATCAGACTTTGTGTGACATATACTTGAAAAATATGCAAAAAAAATTTGATCTATACTGTTAAGTCCTCATATGATATGGTTAGGTCCAGCTTTTGAAATGCATCCATGGCTGCAAACATGAACAACTAAAGAAGTTTAAATAGTTTTGCTGGATTTCGACACATGGTTTTTTTTGTCTAGATCAAAATAATGATCTTTCTTGATCAAAAAAGGGTGACAACGTACTCAAACATATCAAGAAGGTAAAGGAGAACTATCCCTATCCCTGCTTGTGTTGTTTAGACAATCTGGAATGAGAGCATAGAAGACGTCTTGAAGACAAGGTCGCAACTAGGGGTGCACAAAATCGAACCAAAAACCGAATCAAACCGGAAAAAAAACCCGACTATATTTGGGTTGGGTTGGTTTTAACTAAAAAAAAACAAACCGAGACCAAACCAACCCAACATTATATATGTAATTTTAAAATTTTATTTTATTCATAAACATATTTACTTTGATATAATTTTAAAATATTTCTTATACTATTTCATAGTTTTTATCTTTTAATATATTATTTCAAGTTTAAAACTTAGAATTCGGAATGGTCCAATAAAGATTATAGTTCATA
>JAJOOH010037357.1:0-16401 GCA_029582605.1 Solanum gracilifrons | reverse complement strand
TGTTGTTATTTTGACAAAGATTTGTGTGGAGGTGGGGGGGGGGGTGGATAGGTGTTTGAGGACACACAATGTTGTTTGAGTGAACAAATTTTAGAATTTGACCTTGTCTATGGTAATAGAGAATTTTAGGGAGATTTCTTTTTTATTTTATTTAAGTTGGAGTCTGGATGAGTTTGCATGCTCATCGATTATTTCATTAGGTACCAACTACCTTCCACCATTACAGGTATCGGGTTTTAAGTGCCCATCAAGACTTGACTATATACCCCACATGTCTTAGAAATGACTTTCTTTCAATGACGGGTAATTAATGTCTTGGTCAGTTTGCACGTACCTCGTAATTGCATTTCATCATGTCCTTCATAACCAATCATTGAGTTCTAGATTCAAGACTACAAAAGAAATCAGTGTATAATATTCCCTCCATTTCAATTTGTTTGTCTGGTTTTGACTTGACACGAACTTTTGACTCTCTTGCGGTGTTAAACTAAAGATGTGTAGAATGTACCAAAATGTCCTTTAATCTTTTAGTCTTAAACATATCACTAAAAGGAAAGTAAGACAAATAAATTGAAACGAACGGAGTAATATATAGAATTGTCATATTTGTCAAGAATGAAGTGCAGAAACCTTTCCATTTACATGAATACATCAACATCAACATCATGAATCTCTTCTATATCTTGAATATAAAACCATCATTGGGATGTAAAAGCCTACAAAAACAAACAAAATGAATGTTAAGAATGAACAAATCACACATAATTTGTACTCAACATTCTTGAAAAATTGTCAAGATGATGGTAATTTTTCGTACCGCGAATACGTTGTTATGTCCAGGATCAGCAAGATGTGACATTAGATTCTCAATAGGACCTTGTCCAGTATACACAGCTTGAAAACAAAAGCCAACGAAGGCTAACATAGCAAGTCTACCGTTCTTGATCTCCTTAGTTCTCAACACCATAACCGGTTCGGGTGATCCTCTTCCCCACATAAATGGATCAAACCATAATCCACCAGGATATCCAACATCTGTTTTTGGTTTCTTCTTGTGAGGTACTTTTGGTTCAATGTCAACACATCCTGGATTGACAATATCAGCCCATCTACGACCCTCGACCCATCCCATTAAGGCTAGTTGCACCACAAATAAAGTTGTCGAATCTGCAAAATACTCTCTTTCACCAGCATCATACCATGAAAAGTTGTCGATGAATCCAAGACCTTCGAGCCATTCTGGGATTAGAATTCCAGCTACTGCTAACATTGCCCATCTGCTGTGTATTAGCTCAGCTTGAGCAAACCATTTCAGTAACTCTGGATCAGATCCTGAAAGAACGAAAAAAAAAAACAGTTATCGGTCATTAAAAGAATACAAACAAAAGGATAAATGAAATGAACAGAACAAATTTCTAATTTACAAGATACGGTCTATCTGGATCTAACTTCTCATCAAAAAGTAGGAGTGACTATGTCCGGGCGATTGTTTACCAAAAACACAAGCCATCATAAAGTGGTAAGACCATGTATAGAGGCTAATGCCTACTCAGTGCCCAAAGGTCAAGGAAGTTGGTAACCTGATAACAGGGGAGAAAGTGACCATATTGTAACTATAACGGTCCTAAGGTAGTGAAATTCCTCGTTGGATAAGTTCCGACCCTACTAAAACTTGAATCTGATATGTAATCTTCCTCATTTTTCTCCAAGAATTGCATCAAAATTCAATCTTTCTCATAATTTTCAATAGTAACTTATATGTTATGTACCTAATCCCAGTGGATCAAAGCCAAAATCTCCAGGCAAACTGCAATTCAAGAACAAGAAAACAAATAAAAAATCTGCAAAATGAACCACTTAGAAAGAAGAAAATACACTAAAAAGACATTGCCTCCGTTTCAGTTTGTTTGTCTGGTTTTGACTTGACACAAAATTTAAGAAAGTAAACAAGACTTTTGAATCTTGTGTCTTCAGTCTCATGGTCTTAAACATGTCACGTGAAAACTTAAAGTTGTTAAAAAAGGAAAGAGACGTCCTTTTTTTAAAAACAGACTAAAAAGGAAAGTAAGCCAAATAAATTGAAACGGAGAAAGTACGAGGTTAATGTAACCTGCCATCAAGCCATTCTGGAGGTGAACTTCCAGGAAACCATAATGGCCTATCTGGAGGAAGTGGTTCACAAACACTTGAAACTTCTTTACCAGCATATAATCTACTTTTTTTAGACAACACACATGTTGTAAATTTCCCTGAAAAAGTTTTTGTAGGTAGCTCCCTGAATCAAGAAAAAAAACCAGAATCCGTTGAGACATAATATAACTAAGTAATTAACGATCTAATAGTTTAATCATTCAGAGGAGACGATCACGTGATTCAATATGGTAGTTATATAGGCCTAAAAGGCAAAAATGCATTTCAACGTTTGAATAATGAAAAAGAATCAGATTCACAGGTGAGAGGGTATGTTAAAACATACTACTAATATACTTGAGTAACTAAAAGTGTTCTCTCTAATTAAGAATTCAGATGAGATTGTCACACAATTCAACATAATATATACAACCGCAATCCAAATAGCAAAAAACATTTTCACGTTTTTGATTCATGAAAAAGAATCAGACCCACAAATGAGGTGACACATTAAGACATAATATAAGCGAGTAACTAATAATGTGTTATCTCTAATAGCGTTATATTTTAGATAAGATAGTCACACAATTCAATACAATGTATATAACTACAACCCAAAAAGCAAAAAAGCATTTCCACGTGTTTGATTCATGAAAAAGAATCAGAGGCGGCAAATTGAAACATATAACATAATTGAGCGAGCAACTAAAAGAGCGCTCTTTCTACTAACTTAAGCCTTTAGATAAGATGGTCACACAATTTAACAAATTTTGTATTCAATATGCAACCAAATTAACAACAAAAAAAAGTAAAAAAAATGCTAAATTTATGTTACTGACCTGATTGGGATGCTAGAAAAAGCTGTGGAGTGAATGGCTAAAGCCATGGAAGAAAATGAGGACTAAAACAAAGGCAATGTGTAATTTTTTTTAAAAGAGAAATGTATAATGTTTTTTGGCCATCTGTTTTTTTAGGACAAAAAGCTTATCTACATAGATTGTGAAATGGATGATGAAGCATACTACAACAACACAAAAAATGGACCAATCGGAATTAGAAGATTTTTTTTTTTTACAAAATTGATATGTTTTACTTGAACAGAGAGTTTATCGAAAATAGTCTCTACCTTCTCAAGATAGAATAACCCTTCTAGACCATTACACTGGATAAGTCGTAGTCCTTCCATTTCATTTTACTTGACCCCTATATCAAAAATAAATATTTCATTTAACTTTTCCATTTTAGCAAATCAAGAGAGTTTAGTTACTTTAAATAACTATATAAAGTAATATTAATTAGTTAGATTTTAAAATTCCAAAGTATCATTACTAAGATTAGTTGAGTAAAATACACCTCTAATTAAAATTTTCTTAAGAGTGTGTCGGATAAATTATCACTAAATATGTTTGGTATTAGTCTTTGTAAATGTCCCTAAAACCTATAGTGACATTGGATTCAATGACAATTAACTAATGTCGATAAAAAGTTTATCACTCTTTGGTAATGTGCATATGTATTACCGCTAAAAGTTATTTTTGTTGTAGTGAAATTAGATAGATTATATATTTATATCACATTAATTAATTAATTAAAATTAGTAGGAAAATATCTTGGCTATAATAATTAACAAATTAAATTTCTTTCCAAACTTAAACAAAAACAATTCTAAAATCCACCAGGTTTTCAAGTTGACTGACTTAATTGAGCATTGATGTTTGTGAAGTGATGTGCATAGTAAATTGATATCTACATTTAGTAATTAAATTTAACGTTTTTTGGTAGTTAAATTGATTATTTTCATATTTAATTCTACTTCATTTATTAACATTTAGCAAGCACCTCAAATAGATAGTCTCCTAAATTATCTACTACTAGCTTATTTATTTATTTCACTTTAGAACTCTTTTTTTTAGAGATCAAATTTAAAGAAAGTTTGTTTTTTCTTTTTAAGTAAAAGTGTCTAATAGGTACCTTTTTGTTACTATAGTGAGAGTTTTATGGGTTTTTTTTTATATTATATAACATAAAATTAAGTGACTTTGGTTTAAAATGAATATTATAGTTTAATGATCCTATATGAAAAATTACATTGGTTAAAAATGAATATTATATTGAATGTTCTTTAATTTATATTATTATTAATTGTTTTGTGTGGTTTGATTATAGATTATAGTATTATTTTGTAGTGTTGTTCTGTTACTATTTGTTGCTTTTTTTAACTTTGATTTTTTAACTTACATTACTTCTTTTTATAGATTATTTTCAGATTTTAAATATGAGAAATTGTGAAAATGTGATAGTTTAAACGTGTTTTTCTCTAAACATAATATATAAACATGTCATTTAACTTGATTTCATCCGGCCTCTATGTATAAACAAACACTTAAATTTGTATAGAATTAAACAAGTATACACATTCTATTTGATATTCTATATGATAATTCACGTTCTACACAACATAGTATGTGGGACTCATATGTATTATGACACGTAGTACGTATATATCTACTTATTCAATTTAAGGACGTAGATGAGAGACAGGGTCCAAATAAATGGCGTATTTATGTATTTTGTTTAACATGAACTTTAAGCAAAATCCTAAATAGATTAGGCTAAGTGTCACCTAGATTAACACTAAACCTTTTTGTGTTAATCAAAATCAATGGACCATCAAAAACTATATTGTTCTAGTCTTCTTCTTCTTCCTTTGAATGTACTCATTCCACTTAAACCTATCACCATCTCCCTCAACCATTCCACTCATCCTGACCACTACACTTCACCTTCCAATTCTTGAAACTCCATTAATGAATCTTTAAACCCCATTTGATTTCTTGATTTTTCCACTTAGCAATTTTTAGAAAAAAAGAGTATAAAAATTGAATCTTTGATTGGTTCTAGGAATTGGGTTGTTCTTAATTTTCTGGATTAAGATCCCAAGATTAATTCTTTTTTGATATATTATATGGTGGAGACAGTAACATCGTCGTTTTGGTGGCGGTGGACGCAACCCCATCACCACCCACGTCGATGGGTGCCGTCAGTTTTCACCACCCATAAAGCCATTGTCACTGTCGTGTGGATCGCGTTCTTGGTAACCGTTTTCTGGTGGCAGGTTGATGCTACTGCCGGAATCTTGATTTTCCGGCGGGTTTTTCCGGTGAGGGAGGTACCTAAGTTCCGGCCGGTGGCGTTTAACTTGACGGACTTTGGTGGGGTTGGGGATGGTGTAACTATTAATACGGAGGCGTTTGAGAAGGCAATATTAGCTATTGCTAAACTTGGGAAAAAGGGTGGAGGACAGCTCAATGTGCCACCGGGATATTGGCTGACGGCGCCGTTTAATCTTACTAGCCATATGACTCTGTTCCTTGCTGAGGGAGCTGTTATATTGGGTATTGATGTAAGTTTTTAGCAAGTTTATTACTCATATGTTATAGCATTAAAAGTTTGAATCTTTGCTCAATGAACTTAGCAAGTTTCATGTTGTTGTTCTCATTTATGCTAATTGTATGTATGTGGTTTCTTATTTGATTGTTTGGTTGGCTTTGCTTAGACCTTTTGAGTTTCAGATAGTGCTAATTGCTTAGTGTCTATGTTGCTTGGACTCTTCAAAGATGTTGTTGGATCCTTCAAAAGTAGTGCGTTTTCGAAGGATTCGACATGGATGCAGCATCAGTTTTGGAGAGTCCAAGCAACATAGCTTAGTTTTACTTTTGTTTTTTTTATAACCGTGGTGTTGGTGGTGTTCGGGCCAGTTTGGGAGCACTTGGACTGATTTCATGGGTATTGCAACCTCCCACCAGCATAGGCATCGGGTAACTCTATCCGTTGAGTCTAGGATAGATGGGAGGAAATCACCGAGCTAATTGTTTAGTGTTAGATATGGAAGTCTTTTATGATTATTGGTGGATTGGGGAGGTAGCTTGTATTTGTATGATACTGATAGTCCAGCTAGCTTTGGATTAATTGAGTTTATTTTGGATTGATGGGAAGTGAGAGATGCTGTTGATTTCGTTAAAATCAGTAATCAATCATCTGTTTTTAAGAAGATGATGAAATAGAGAGAAAGAGAACGGGAGAGCTATTTAAGTCGTATTGTGATAAAGGAGCTGAAAGGTTAAAAGGTTACAACTACTTCACTCCAACCATACCTAATTTCAAAAAAAGAAGAAAAACTACTTGACTCCCAACCATGGTTTGCTAACACCTCAACTGTGCTATCTTTTTACAGTTTCTATTATCTTGTGTGGATGTATTTCCTAATTTATGTTTACTGTTCAGAGGTGAGGATTAGTGCAGTTTCTTGTGATGATGGTGGCTGAGAATTCCATTTGTAGTATTCTTTGTGGATAACACTCTGGCCTTTTATATTATGATCCACCTAGCGACACCATCTCAAACGACCCCATCTTACCATCTATCAGATCTGCACATCCATCTTAACATCCACATTTTTGCAACAATTTTGGTTTTACAACCGTTTTGTGGAACATGCTTTTCACTTATGTCCAGTGGTGAATGTAACTAACAAACTAAGGGTTCAATTGAACCCAATATTTTCTATGGAGCTTAGTAATTTTTCAGTAAATATTATATTTGAACTTATAAGTCTAAAAGTGTAATAAGTATAGTAGTAAAATCATAAAGATTGAACCCATCAAATTAAAATTCTGAATCTTCCTCTGCTTTTGTCGGCATCCTCCTATCGCATTACACTCCCATAGCACTCATCCATTTCAACCATCCTATTTTAATTCTGTGTTCCATCTTCATATATCTTACGGTTCTCCTAGAAGGTTCTAATATAGAGCTTAGCTATCTTTATTTTCCAACTTTTGTCAGCAAAGAGACTTTACGATCTAAAATCTTGTAGCCTTCTAGAGTCATAGCCTAATTCCTGGAGGTTATACGTTGTACATTTAAATGCCTGGGTGTTATATTTTGCTCTCTTCTTATAATTTAGATAGCACAATACGTTGGTTTGTATTTCCTCTGAGCATCTTGTGTAGCCTGCAGTCTGCTACGAGTTAGAGCCTTGAGACGACTCTCCTAAGGTTGTTATGCCGGTACGTCATAAAACGTTGATTGGCCATAAGGCCCCTACTCTAATTTTGAAGCATTGCCTCTTCTAACAAACTCAAAAGGGAGTGACCTAATTTCATTGATGCCTGCAAAATCCTGTAGTTAATTCTTCATCTTGTAATTTGGTTGACCCTAACGATTTGATGTAAATATAAGTGATTCAAGTGCTAATCGTTCCAGTGGACAAGCCAAACAGAAAGCTGGTTCTGCTTTCTGGAAAGTGGAAACAAAAGTAAAAAAGAATAAGCCAATAGACGGTTTTTCATAAACAATTCTTATAGCACACACTAATCTGATTCATCCAAAACCAAATACAAATATGCATTGTTAAAAAGCAAAACAAGACAAAACCATAACTAAACAGTTTTCAGATCGAATTGCCGAGTGTGTGTGTCTCTGTGTTTGTGCTATTCATGATAGTGGAATTGAATAAGGACCTTTTCAGACAGGTGGAAGTGCATTAGAATAGCCTTGTTGCATAAAACATAGGAATTCTTTACAAATGAATTGGTTGTTCCGACTAGTTTAACTTAAGAGTTATCCATTTACTAGTCAGTTCCGAGCAATGTTGTGTAGGGAACATTTTATGTGGAAACAGTTTTGCCTGCAAAGTTCACTTTTGTTTGCAAGTTATAATTAGCAAAAGGAAAGTAAACTACAATTTTGTCACTACATTGACATTTTTCTGCCAACTTATGGAAATATTGTTCTCTCGCAATTGTTTTCTCGACTATCAAAATAACTTGATAACGTCTCATCTGGAACATGAGTAACCTCCCTTAATTTGAAGCCTGGTTTTTCATCTTTTAGTAGAGAATTAACAGCAGCTATTTTATTTCTGTATTTCTATTTCAATTTGTGGCATTCAACAGGATGAGAAGTACTGGCCTCTCATGCCTCCCCTACCTTCATATGGGTATGGAAGAGAGCATCGCGGACCACGCTATGGAAGTTTAATCCATGGACAAAAACTGAAAGACGTGATAATCACAGGTGCTTTTAACTCTGACCTCAGTTTGAAATTATAGCTTCTCAAAAACAGCTCAATGTTTTAAAATTTTAAAGTCCTTGATTTATGCCTTTTCTTATTTATCGGAAACAGCCTCTCTACCCCACCAAGGTAGGGGTAAGGTATGTGTACGTCCTACTCTCCCCAGACCCCACTTGTGGGATTACACTAGCTATGTAGTTAGTTGTATTGTTATCCTTTGATGATTTCTTGCTATCAGTGTTGTTTTTGCTGGAAATTTGAATCTATCTGTTTTTGGATCTTATTTTCTGTTAGTTAAGTGATGCAAATCATTGAGATCGCTCATGTTGCAAGTCCATGTATGATTCTATTGTCATAGTTTTCCTCCAGGGGCTGTCAATTGCTGGTGCTTAGTCAATAATTGCTCCATAAGTACTGCTAAAGAGCTTCTTTTATAGTATTATTGTAATTGAAATTATAATCTCTTAAATGAAGGGAACTTTGGGGAGAAAGCAGGGGTGGTATTTTGGTTTGCCGAAGAACCGAGCTTTCAGACACCAGAACTCTGTTTTCCTAGCTTTGTCGTTCATCTTATTGGCATTGCTACGCTTTAATAGCAAAACTTTACAACAACATACACATGTGATTGTGCTTCTTGTTGATTGTCCTATGTTCTAATTATTGGCATTGCGATGATCTTGGCATGTTATCAAACATATATAGTGAACTGTGTAGGCAAAGTTGATATTCAAATCATTCATCATCCAAAATATGAAGTAATGCTTCGTGTAACTTGCTATATGAAGTTAAAAACACTATATGAGCAGAATTCACATCATCTCGCGTATTCAAGAGCAAATCACCCTTTTTTCCTAGGCATTAAGGGAGTATTAATCATACTGAACCGAATTTGAAAAAATCAAACCGAACTATTTTTGGTTTGGTGTTTGATATGTACCAATGAAGAACCAAAAACCGAAGAACCAAGCACCCACCCCTAGGAGAAAGAGATGATCCAAAGTTTTCTTGGTGCCAAAAATGGAAGTGTTGTTTACTTAATGTTTCCATCTTCATAAAAATTTCAGAGATATTTGGCAAAACGAAACTTAACCTCTTTATTTATGGTTGCTTAATTGATTCTGCCTTCACACATTCATCGATATTCTTTATAAGATGTGCTGCATGTTTCTTAAAGGTTTAGTAATAATAAAGGCATCTTGTACCTACTACATGCTCAAATATAACTTGGCAGATTTTCTAGATTGAAGTATTCTGAATGCTTGTGAAAGTATACAGGAACAACCGCTGGATCTAATTATGCATATGTTGTTTCCATTAACAGGGCATAATGGTACTATTAATGGGCAGGGTCAAGCATGGTGGAAGAAATTCCGGCAGAAGCTTCTTAACCATACCCGAGGACCGCTCGTGCAGATCATGTGGTCTACTGACATACTAATATCAAATATAACTTTACAAGATTCTCCCTTTTGGACACTCCATCCATATGACTGCAAGAATGTAACAATCAGGAACGTTACAATTCTGGCACCCATTGCTGGGGCTCCGAATACTGATGGCATAGATCCAGGTGAGTCTTCGATAGGTTTAAATATATTTAAGGGTTAGTTAAGACATAGCCAACATAGACATATCTATTTTGCTACCATATTTTCCCTGCTTCAAACACTTCTCTTCTGAATCGAGGGTCTATTGGAAACAGCCTCCCTACCCCACAAAGGTAGGGGTAAGGTCTGCGTACATCCTACTCTTCCCAGACCCCACTTGTGGGACTACATTGGGTATGTTGTTGTTGGTTAAGCAGCTCAAGTTTTGACATATTAAGTTGCTGTATCTTTCAGCTCAAGGTGATCCTTTTTTAGCCAAAAAAATAAGTTCTGGACAGGGTTTTTGCTGAAATGCAATGCGTCGGATGTTGACATTACTCTAAAAAACTCTAATATCCACTCTTATACTTTTTTATACTTACTTATTTCCTGTTGCCAGCCACTCAGTATAAGCTTCTAATGTATGTTAATGGAGTGAGCAGATTCTTGTGAAGATGTGTTGATAGAGAACTGTTACATCAGCGTCGGTGATGATGGCATCGCAATAAAGAGTGGATGGGATCAGTATGGAATTGCTTATGGACGACCTTCAAAGAATATACTCATTCGAAACCTTGTCATCCGTTCCAATGTCAGGTGAGGTTTCCATATGGGCCTGAGCATTTACATTTCTTTCATGATTGGATGTGTCTGACAACAATTGCATCCGGGGGTGTTATTGATGTTCAAAAAATCAAATCCCTTTTTTCTTTTCTTACATTTGAGCAAATGTTCTTTGAGCATTGACAGTTGGCCTGCTGGTCAGCCACTTGTTGGTTTGATGAGGCATAACCTTTTTTTGGTCAACGATTGTTTTAGTAACGTCTTACAACTATTATCGGACTGATGTTTAGTTAATTGATTGTCGTTATGGCATAACACATAAAGAGACACTCAGACTTTGGCCTCAGTTAGCAAGTGAGCATTCCAACTTTGAGAGTGCACATATAGACACCTCAACTTGTCTTCCACTGAGTCAGTTAAACACTCCAACGTACAAAATAATCATCTAGAAAGCTCCAAAAATTGTGTCACGTCAGCTTAGGGTGTCTGCGAGACACAATGGGGACGAGTTGGAGTGTTTAGTTGCCCGTTGAGGTGTCTAGATGTGCACTCACAAAGTTGGAGTGCTTGCCAGTGGCAGTGGAGGCCATGTTTGAGTAGATATTTATCTTTTTTATGCCAATATATTACTAGGAACTAACTCTGAGCGAACGACATGGCAGTGCCGGTGTATCAATAGGAAGTGAGATGTCTGGTGGAGTGTCAAATGTCACTGTGGAAAACCTCTTTATCTGGAACTCGAGACGTGCTGTACGCATCAAAACAGCACCTGGAAGAGGAGGATACGTTCGAGATATAACATACAAGAACTTGACATTTGAAAACGTTAGGGTGGGAATCGTCATCAAAACAGATTACAATGAACATGCTGACGAGAGTTTTGACCCCAAAGCTGTCCCAATACTGGAAAACATAAGCTACACAACAATCCACGGTGAGGGAGTTCGCGTGCCTGTTCAAATCCACGGTAGCAAAGAAATCTGGGTGAGAAACGTCACTTTCAGAGATATGTCTGTTGGGTTAACTTACAAGAAGAAGCATATATTCCAGTGTGCTTACGTTCAAGGTCGTGTTATAGGGACTATCTTCCCTGCCCCTTGCAAGAACCTCGATCTATATGACGAACAAGGACATCTGATCAGACGTTCTGATGCTCAAAACGCGACAGACATAGATTATGACATTTGAACTGATTCCACGGACTGCCTGCATAGTGGGAGCTTAGTGCGCCGGGCTGTGCTTTTTTTTTTTTAACATTTTGTTCTCTGCATTATACATACAGAAAGAAGTCCTTTTGATGTATTCAAATCCACAGATCCAATGTAAACAACAGTTCCTTTGTTCCTGTACAGAATCTTTGCTCCATAAAGTTAATGTTTTTACTAGTCTTTTATGGTACATTAGTTTGGCTATTGTCACGCGTTCAAGCTATGGAAACATCCTCTAGCAGAAATGTTAGTAAGGTTGCAAATATAATAGATTCTTGTGATCCGGCTCTTCATCGGGTCCTGTGTCCTCTAGTCCACCACTCTTTTTTTTTTTACATTAGTTTGGCTATTGTCGGGGTCACAAGCTATGGAAACACTCTCTCGCAGAATTGCAGGACAAAGTTACGATCTTTGTGGTTCGATCCTTCCTTCAACTATGTACATAGCGGGAGTTTAATGCATTGGGCTATGTTTTTTATATTTGTTTTGGTTATTGTCATCGGTTCGAGCTATGGAAACACTCTCTTGTAGAAATACTAGATAAGGCTACGTATAATAAAATCTTTGTGATCCAATTTTTCTTTGGGTTCCATGCATAGCAAAAATTTAGTGCATCAAACTGTCTTTTTTTACATTAATTTGGCTACTATTTGATTAAAACCAAAGTGACATATTTCTTTTATTACTATTATTTTCGTTAAATTCCTTTTATTTATTATCATTGTTCTCATCAAATCTGACAAATAGTTTATTAAATATTTGACGGAGATAAAAAATATTCACTTTAACAAACTTAAAGAAACAAAACTACTCAAGAATATATAAATTGAATCCTCATCGATGAACATGACTTTTAATTCTTATACAATCACTTAATTTAAATTTTAATAAAATAATTACTATTATTAGTAGGAAAGAAGATTTTGCATATAATTTATTTTTTTATCTTCCCTTTTTCCAGGAAGGTACACTTATGCACAATTTTCAAATATAGGAAAGTGCATGGAAATTGTTTAACTGCATTAAGATAAATGTGGTGGTTTAAAAAAATTGTCTTCTTCCCTACAAAAAAGAATATAATAAAAAAAATTAAAAAATTTACTCAACAATCTAGATTCTTTAAGCATTACTTTTGCAACAGTAATTTAAGACATGGAGTATTTTTAAAAAATAAAAAATAAATTGTAACATTATTTAACTACTTTCAATTAAATATTAGTAGAATTTGTTGTCCCATCAATTTGAATTCGCGTTAAATAAAAAAATCTATAATTAAAGAGCTTCTTCATTTCCAAAGTTTGCACTTGAGATCTATTTTATAAGATTTTATTATGACAGATCGATAACTCAAAGCCGTAAATCTTTTAACTAGTATTTAAAATTAAATATTACTACAAAAAAAAAATTAAAAAAATTTATACTTTTGTTCTATTTGTGAAAAGGAAGTAAAAAGGAATAAGCAAAGAGGTCATTGTTTCAAGATGTTTCCTGGAAACATCACCAAGCGTACAACACTATCTAGATTCCATTCTCATTCCATTCCGTGTTCGATATTTATATTGTTTTATATAGTATTCGATATTCGAAAACATTATCAATACAACTTTTTTATCTCTCCCAAACTTCATTTATGAAATTTCACTAGATATGTTATTATCGTTATACTTATAGCTCGAATTCGACATATCGAATTAAAAATAACGTGATCTTATTCATTTCACCGTAACCCTCGGCGAATCAAATATGTATTGAATGAGTCACCTATCTTATTTTGTCCAATGCCTCGTGCAACATGTGTTAGCACTATATTTATTGTATATACTTTTTTCTATAGATATTTAGCACACCCATATTTATGATTCATTGTCCTATTCTGTGTATCTTTTTTTTTCTCTTGAATTATTTCAACACGTACAGGCACATTTATTCTTGTTTGACAATAATAAATATTCTATCGACATAAGTTATGAAGGGATGATTTAGAATTTTTTATATTTAATAGGAGGTTTTGAGTTTAAATTTTTAAAAATAAAAATAATCAATTGGGAGTGATTCCGCTAGAAATGTGTGTATAATATATAATTAACGAGAATTCAATAACCTTTGTATATGCATTAAGATATTTATTAAATATTTTACTATAAATTTAAATATATTATAACTTGAGATCACGGTAAAAATTTATAGACTGCCTTAGTACATAGGTTTTGTTGTGTTTCATTTACTTATTACTGACTTTTCGCGATTAATCACATCTGGCTCCTAAAGAATTTGATCCTTTTAATGATAAATATAAATTAACAATGACAACATTATTATCATGATTATTCAAACTAATGATTAAAAACACGTTTAAAGTATTATTATTTTCGCGAGTTTCACATATTAACTATAAATTGTTTTTTTTCTTGCATGAACTATCACTATATTTCATTTTCTTACCTGAACTATCATCATCTATGTATTAAAACACACATTGAAGTTAACTAAGTACGTCAACATCTATCTATTGTTCCTTTTTCATACCTTAACTATCATAATCTATTAAATTAAGTGTATTTTAATACGTAGAAAATATTTATTCAAGTAAAAAAAAAGTAAACAACTGAAAATTATGATGTGAAACTCACAAAAATATGATAATTCAATATTATTAGTTGTGTGCTAGAGTGAAGTAAAGATAACATAAAGATTAAGGAGCACAAGTTGGTGGAATAAATTAAAAGTATAAGATTATATGCTAAGCTTAATTAAAAACATTATTTAATAAGTCACAGTTAATAGGCTATAGCTTTTAGGTGAAGGACTTATATATTATTTAAATCATAAGTGGAAAAAATAAGGAAAATTCGAGAATATTTCAGACCAAATCAACAACACGTTATTACTAATTATTTCTTATAATAAAAATAAATAATCCAAGCACTCAAAAAATGAATTTGGAGTTATGAATTATTATTTTTTAAATACTTTAGAGTCAACTAATTTGGGACCATGAACTCATATAAGTCATACTCTGCGGAATTTCCATTTAATTAAAGATAATATTTGTACTATTTTTGTTTCTCAAAATTGATTTACTATAGTTCCAATTTTATGTCAAACATGTGATTGGATAAATGAGATTCTAGAAAAAAACTTGACTTTTCTTGTGATACATTTTTTTTTTATGTTGAATAAGTAAACGATCCAAATTAATCACTTTTATGTAGTTTTCTTGATGGTGATTTTTATTTTTTTTTGATAAGATCATAGAGATAGGGTATTACATATCAATCCATTTATGATATTTTTTTCATCGTTCATTTTTATTTATTTAGTATTATAAATAAAGAGATCATGATAAAAAGCACATTTGAACAATTACTCTTCAATGAGTTTCACACTTCAGCTATCAACTAATTAATTTTGAGGCGTGTTTTAATTCATAGATGGTAATAATTTCGATAAGAAAAAAAAAGAATAACTAATAGTTAACATGTGAAACTGACAAAAAATAATTGTTCATGTGTGCTTTTTATTTTAACTCACAAGTGAATTTTCATTTTTTATTTATTCACTTTAGTATATCGAAGAAAAAAAACTACTTATTATTTTGTTCTTGGTATCAACTCACACATATAAGTATATCAAATCAATGAATATATAATCATTAATATGAATATACAATAATATCACTTAAACATTATAAATAAATGTATTTATTCACTCTATTAAATTATTTAAATACAAGAAATTACATAAATTTAGTATAAACAACTAATGATGATAAATACTTTCTTCGTCTCAAAATATGTCACGAGTAAAATGGTGTTAGATTTTAAATAAATGATACTACAACTTTAATGCCCCTTTATGTACTAGCCACAATTTAACATGTCACGAGTAAAATGGTACAACTTTAATGGTGTTAGATTTTAAATAAATTGATGGAGGCCACGTGAATTTACCTTTCCTACCTTTATATATGTGGATATAAATCTATCTCTTAATTCTTCTCTTCTAATATTTCATCGTGATTCAAGAATAACGTACTTTTCAGATAAGAATAATGTGAATTTTTTTGAGATTATTTATTCTTCGTAAAATGATTTTGTGGATTTTAAGTATTTGTTTGTCAAAAAAATCCGATCACATCTCACTATAACAAAAATAGTTTTTAGCAGCAATAACTATGTACATTAATAAAGAGAGGTAGAGTCTTTACTGACATTAGTTGATTGCCATTGAATTTATTGTCGTTATAGGCATTATCGACATTTATAAAGAGTGCTAATTGCCTCTAAAAGAACACATCTAGTGGCAATTCAGCTATTGTTGTTAATTAATCACGGCTAAATATCATTTTTGATGTAGTGTCTTGATATGATCTTTGTGATCAATATTTTATGAGTTTATACACTTTTCGAGATACATATTCAAGTCAGTGGCGGAGCCAGCAATTTCATCAAGGGTGTTCAAGATTTTATTTTTTTAATAAGTGAGTTGAATGTTATTTGCTTAATCTAGTGATTCTACCATGAACGATCTCAACATTTGTCAATATCAAATACAAACAATCGAGTTTTTTTTCTTCTTTTTGATGCATTGATTTTATATGATAAAAATATATGATTATTGTTTTTAAAGTGAAATATTGATAGAACAAATGCGTCTAGCTTTACGAAACATAAATCACCCCAGTAGAAAAAAAAAATCTTAAAAAAGAAGAAGAAGAAGATGAAACGCATATATTGATTTTAGCCTTGGGTTTAAAGTTGTTAACATATATAAACACAAATAATGTAAAATGGTGGCTTTTTTGTTTTCACCATTCGAAAGTGCATTATATCCTAGA